>QVNW01001767.1:0-18379 GCA_014825475.1 Pseudomyrmex flavicornis
TTATATATAAACTAAAATATATTTATATAATGATATAAAATTTATATGTATATTTATATAGGATGTCTGAGTCGCCAACACACAAAGAAAACCGGTCGATCGAACATGACTGTCTTATATAACAACTAAAACTGAGTATATAACACCACCACCACCAGTGAACTATCGGCTTTTGAATACTTTTTAATTGTTTTTAAATGTTACAGGTTTTGTAGATATTGTGAACTGCATACGCTTGTAATTGTAAAGTTTTTTAAACGAAAAAGCAGATACAGCTTAGATATAAGGACGTGTGAATGGATGTGTGCGTGAAGGCTGAGATCTAATGATATGTAAACCAAGTCCCACCTTGGCTGAAGCAATAAACATTATTATTATAACAAATACACTCATCGAGTAATTCACCGTCGACGAAACACTTTCAAAGAATTTTCTGTGAAATTTGACAGCACGGCCGTCGCGGAGATAATTACTACAAAATCAACTCCGATAATATAAAACTTCTTCAACAATAGTTCTGAATGATTGAACAACGCAATTAACGACGTGAAAAATTCAGTGCCGGATTAATTTTATTTCCGCGATCGCGTGAAATTCAGAAGAGACTCGTGTAGACAAGTTTGCCGTCGAATCGTCGTGATCTCGCGAAAACTACTCACGGCGGAAAATAGAAAATTGGGCGCGTAATATAGACGTCTTATTTCTGGATACGTAGAAGACCGTGACGAACGGTCGGACCCCTCGGTGAAGTCCTTTGCATAGCCGGAGGGAAGAACGCGCCGAAATTCCAGGCAAGATTAAGACGTGCGGATTTGGGGGTAGGGCAAGCGGAAAAACAGGAGCTAAGGGCAGGGAGCGGAATCTTACCTCGCGGCTACAGAAAACCGTAGTCGTCTCGTCGCAGAGAAGAGAGAGAGAGAGAGAGACGCGAGAGATCTCTCCCACCATTCTTGCTGCACGATCTCTCCGCTCATCTCTTTCTACTCTCTATTCTTTTTCCTCACCCCGTCTCTCTCTCTCTCTCCTCCTCGCCGCCGCGCAAAAGCAAGAAAGCTTAATTTCAATTTCGAGCCCCGAGGGTGTCGTTCCGAAACGAATATAATTATACGGAATAATTCTGACACGAAGACGGCGGGAGAGGAGGAGGAGGAGGAGGAGGAGGCGGTTTGGCATCGGGAGGATCTCGGTTGTGAGCCGTCGAGAAGGAAGTCACAGAAACTGGAGGAAGGGGGGAAGACAGCGAGGGATGCGTAAGGTCGTCTAACTATCGCGTAGACCGCGGTAATAGGCGCGCCCTTTTATGTTACGCACGGCGAGAGCCGTGCCGAAAGATAGCGAGTGCTTAATGGCACGAAATTCCTGCCGGCGCGGAATGTCCTGAATGAAAATTAAGTCAAGTATACTCCTCGAACTCGCCTCGCCTCGTCTCGATAACAGCTTCGAAATGCGCGATTGCGATTTCTGTCTCGCCCGATTAACGAACGACGCTTTGTTCCAACTTTGAACGAAAAAATCTAATTTTTTGTTTCTTTCTTTTTTTTGAGAATTTCTTGTCTTATCAGTCGTTCGTCGTTGCGGCTGACTTCACTTTTTCACAATCTCGCGTTCATCGCCTTCACGCCCCTATTCCGTCCCCTCTCTCACCCTCCGCTTACTAGGCCCGATGAGACGAAGGCACCTCGTTTCATTATTCGGATATTAGCCATCGGAGACCCGAAACTGCTACAACTTGAGCAATTTGTTTTAATGCAATCGTCGATTAACCGCTTACTGATTTCGTTCTCTTATTGATTTGTCTGCAATTTCATTTATTGCACTTATTTTTGCAAGACGGCGTTGCACAAGAGAGGAATTTAATATATTGGTCTAGTTCACACCGATCGCTTACTACGCGTGTTAAGTATTGTATTTGTGTTAAATCGGCTTGGGGTCTCAATAATGTAAACGATGTAATATCAAAAAACTAGTAATAAATTTCCACGATAGTAAGAGCCGTTCGCTGGATATTTTGCGGATAAAATATATTTTAAATATACAGTGGCTCCAAAAAGTATTTGTACACTTCCATTTGATAATAATGCACATAATAGTTTGGGGTTGTATGTCTTATAATGGAGTTGGAAATTTAGCATTTATCGAAGAAATTATGAATGCTCGAAGGACAGAGTGCAAGATTAAAAACTTGTTTGTTGTATTCAAAACTTCAAGAGAATTGTTTATTTCCTACGTAAAACGTCAGTGTACTAATACTTTTTTGAGTATAAAATTTTTTTTTTTTTTAACTTGCTTCAATTACAATATTGAGAGTTCTTGAAAAATACATTGCTTCCGTACATCACAAGGCATTAAAATAGACATATTTTGTATTAATATATTATTTCATTATATAAAGAATATTTTAAAAAACGTGGGTGTAAAAATACTTTTTGGACCCACTGTAGGTTATTTAAGAGTGTTAAATTCTTACACATTTTGAATTGAATTTTTCAATTCTAAAATCATACAAAATGCTTGATTTGCATCACGTATATGAGAATACCCATTTTCCCTTCCCAATTAATTTAGAAATTATACTCATTGCAAAAAAAAAAAAAATTAATTGGGAAGGGAAAATGGGTATTCTCATATATGTGATGCAAATCAAGCATCTTATATGATTATAGAAAAATTCAATTCAAAATAATGTGTAAGAATTTACACTTTTAAAAATATAAAACATATTTAAAATATATTTATCCGCAAAATATCCAGCAAACGGCTCTTACCGTGGAAATTTATTACTAGTTTTAAATTATATGAGCCTTGAATATCTTAAATTGTTTGATGTAATATCAAGCTGGAACAATAAGCTTTGTTCACGCGTATCGTATCAAAATAATATATACGTATCAAGCACATTTATGTAATGATGTAAACAGAATTATACATTGAAAAACAAATTTTATTTGATTCGCGTACCAAACAGATGTACGGTGTAAACTAGGCCATTGTTGTAGGAAAGATTTTCGCACGCGTTTAGACTTAGGTAGAATCTGGAATGTCCGATTTATTATTTTGACATTGCGCATAACGGTTTTTGCGTATTTTTTCATATATGTGTAACGGACGAGGCAGGAAAACAGACAAGCCGAAAGATAAAAGTCGCAAACAGATAGCCGAGAAGGGGAGTCGCAAATAGGCAGATAAGAATAGAGAAGTCGCAGGTATAGAGTCGAGCAAAGAGTCGCCGCTAGAGTTAGAAAGCGATTGTGCCGCCCGTTTAATTATATGTAAATCATTCTATTGTTCAAATATTATTAAATATATATATTATACATTCTCGCGTCTTTTTGAAAATATAAACTCCTACACCCGCAATTTATTTATAGAAATTTTGTTTTCTACGAGAAATATGTTATATGAGTTAAGAATTTGAGAATTTGGAGGTTCGTACAGTTAAAACTAGTAATGAAATTTCATAAGTGATAGAAGCCGATCGCTAGATGTTTTGCGAATAAATATATTTTAAGAGTGTAAATTCTTCGCAAAACCATTTTAGCGATCGACTCCTGTCACCTACAAAATTTAATTACAAATGTTATATGAGGTTTTAATTCGCAATCTCTAACAATTACTGTTGAAAATTAAATGTTGACGGGAACAGAAAGCTTGGACTTGTTTTCCTGAGCCTCGAAGTGTGTGCGACAAGCATCCAGGCTTTTTAGGACTAAGCGCGGCTATTTTTGCAAGTTTATTTCAAAATAGTAGTATTATCGCAAGACCGTTGACAAATTTGTTAAAGGCTAATACAAGGTTCGGCGTGACTGACAAAAAAAAAAGGCGGCTATAACTTTTAATACTATAACTTTTAATTGATTAAAGGCTCTCACAAGAGAACCGCCTTTAATCAATTAAAAGTTATAGTATTCTGGCCCACATAATGCACTTTTATCCTTTCTTCTGCTTTTTTTTTTTTACAACATTTTAAGATAATAGTCGTGATGTATTTGTCGATAATAAAATATCTGTCTCCCATCACAATATTTAATTTTCAACAATTCTAATTTGAAACTTTAATTTTCAACAATTTTCAACAAGTTTAATTTGCAATCTCTAACAAGTGGGGTAAAAGATTACTGACAGTGGTTCCTATTACTGTCAATCAAAATTTAAATGATTGTTTAAATATGAAAACAATATGTTTAATTTTTATTTGTTCACTAACCAATAATTATATTTGATAAACATTTTATTAAAATCTGTTCCAACATCACAACATGTAGTTTTCATATTTAAACAATCATTTAAATTTTGATTGCCAATAATAGGGACCACTGTCAGTAATATCCTAATTGTTAGAGATTGCAAATTAAAACCTCATATAACATATTTCCCGTAAAAAAACAAAATTTCTATAAATAAATTTGTAAATAATAATGCAGGAAATTGCGAGCGTGAAGATTTATATTTTCAAAAATCGAGACGCGAGAATGCAACACACATATGTATATGCAACATATATGTAATATACATATATGTAATATACATATGTATATGCAATAAACATATAATATACATATTTAATAATGTTTGAACAATAGAGTGAGATTCACATATAAATTAAACGCGCCGGAAATACCAGAATTTCTAAAGGGAAGAAGGGAGGGGGAGGAAGAAATAGCTGTTACCCAGGTGAATGGGGACGGGAGGCGGGAAGACTTTGAGAGTTGTTCGCGTAACTTTATTAATTAAAGACCGTTAGTTCTTGTTGCTCGATACACCTTATACAGAGCCGCCACGGTCACGGTTCTCGTTCGCGCAAAGAACAAGCGCTCGCCTCCCCCTCTCCCCGTTCCTTTTTCTTTCTACCGCGCTTCTTGACGCCTCTGTCAACGCGCGCCTTTTATTCGCGTATCGATCATCGTCACTGTCCACTTTTCTATAGTAAATAATATCTCCCATTATTTCTCTTTACGCATTATCGTTTCTTCGTCGCTTGCGCAAACAAATCTCTTTTTGTTTCTCAACAAGATTTTTTTTTTTTTTTTTTTTTTTTTTTTTTTTTTTTTTTTTTTTTTTTTTTTTTTGAACGATAACGAAGTGTCTCGCGATTGTCTAATATATCGCGCGAATTCTTTTTTACCGCTGCGCGATGATGCGTCGTTTTCACGCGCGTTTTATTAGCGGAGAATATATTGTGCGAGAAAATAATATGACACGTCGGCAAACGTGACGGGAAAGAACAACATGATCGGCAAAGGATAATCGGTACTTGTCGTAATTAGAAAATTGCTTTTTGCATCGTAAAAAAAATGTGTCGGCAGAGTGGAAGAAAGCGCGGAACTCATTACGAGTGTCTAGGTCGGAGCGAAGAGGACGGATAGGCCGTGTACACCTCTCCCGACTGTCTACCTGCGCGAACGCGCGAGAGAGAAGGGGATGAGAGAGAGAGAGAGTGAAGAAATGTTGGCGGAGTCGGTGCCAGCTGAGTGGGACATTCGCAAGGGGAGAGATTGCGCGGGGGAAGAGACGGTGATGGTCTCGCGTTTTCAAGGGAAAGCGACGCGGAGGTTGTCGGTGATGGCCAGGGGGTGATGCCGCACGGAGAGAAGATCAAAGCACTGGAGATGATTTCATTACGACACGCCACTCGTCTACTATGTTGAAATATCAAAAGAGTGGCGGTCTCACACAAGTATGGCAGTAACGCGAGTCGGCGCGTGGAAGTTTTCTGCACAATGCTCCCTTCTTCGGGCTAAAAAGACCGGGCGAAACTCGCGGGCTATGGAAAAGGTAACACAATGCTAAGAAAAAGTCTGAGAGAGAGAGAGAGTAAGAGTCAGGCAAACCCTTCGCGTCTCTGATTTCAAACTCTGCTCTATTTGCCCAGAGGGAGGAATATTATTAGCCCAAGCTGCCATCTATTGTCGAAACAAACTCGGTAGTGTTGTAGGGTGCAGATGGGCATCGAAAGAAGGGGAAGGAAAGATTGTTGCTTTATCGTTTTTGAAAAACTTTGTATTGGCGGAGCATTCAGTGTGTATTGATCCATTGAAATCGATACGCTGCTGGTAGAAACATCGGTGGTAGAAACATTCTTCTTTTTTTTTTTGAGTAATTGTGTGATAGTCACCTCCAGAATGTTGATTCGCTCGGATATTGTACAAAATTACGCATGTATATTGGGAGAATGAAATATCCAGTTCCAGATGTGAAAGATTATTGCGCGAAGATGATGTGTTATGAAACAAAAAGATGGGCGGATATAAGCGCTCTAGGATACAAAAAAAGGGGGGGGAGACCGAGCGATACTTTGAAGAAAATGAAATAAATAATGGAGAATCATCCCTCGCCCCGAATCACACCTCAGCCGGGCCAAGATTAAATTTTCACAGACAAACCGGGAGACCTTAAGCCTGTATTGCATGAATTTTTTTTTATTTTTTGTTTTTTTATTTTTATTTTTTTTCAGTGTTCTTAAGTCATTACACTGTGGAACATTTGAAATTAATTCAGTTTATGCCTATCCGCTAAACATGACACACCTATCTGTACCGGACATATATTTAAATTTATATTAATCAGTTTTGAAGTGTTGATCTTTCTAATGTTTTGTCTACTGAAGATGACTTAAATATAAGTTGAAACGTTTCGACACACATATCGTCTTTATTTTTGCACATAAGACCCTGCATCTGGTTCCTATTGGTCGTTTACTATACACATTTTGATTTTTTATCATATGAACCCGAGGAAGTCCTTCATATCCACGTAATTTGAATTTGAAATTAACTCTGTATTGCATAAATTTTTTATTTTTATTTTTATCTTATTTTTTTTTTTTTTTTTTTTTAATTTTTTAAAATTATTTTCTTAAGTTCCCAATCGGAAACGGAATGCAATAGAGGGTTAACGTAAGAGAAATGTTTCAAATATATTATAGAACTGACATCAATTACATCTGTTTTGATGTAATAAATAATTTTGCGAACTCTGTTGCGTCGCGAATTAAAAAACAGCAAGTCGCGCACTACTATAGTCTCGATACGAATCGCATTTGATATTTTGTATTGCGCGCGTTGGCTGCGGGGGTGTATCGATTATGGTAGAAAAAATATCTCGACGATGCAGAAGCGTAAATATACGTGTTGCCCCGTGCGCCGGACGCATACGTATGTTGTACGTACGTACGCACGCACGCGATACACGTCGGCCTCGATTATCCGGAGTCGATAAGGGCGCTTCACGCGAAAGCGATAAGTGCGAATCGCTTTGGCGACACAACGAGCGAAGGGAAAAAAAATCGCAAAGCATCGACGAGCGCGGACGTAACGACGCGGCGTTCGCTCACGTGACACGTGAAAAGTCTCTTAATGGCGCGTCTACTTCCACGTATTATCGGGAGACCTTTGGGAGTCGGAAAAATATCTCGACGCCGAGCGACCGTAATCTTCCAACGTTATAACAGCGCGGACGCTGCTACAGACGCGCGCGTATACCCGGATGCATCCCATTAACATATTCACCAGCGACGAGTAGTAAACTCTTTTCTACGCGCACGCGGGCACGAAACGGCGCTATAAATGGCACGTTGATGGGTTTGCGCCAAGCGTCAACGCTTGCGCCCCCGAGTTAGGGGTAGATGCGCATTACAAATGCTAATGGGGAAGCGCATAGTAGATGTTCCGCATAGAATACATTACCGTCTCGTTCCTCAGTCATTAGCCGCGAAAATACGAAATTTCCTGGGCGCGCGATGTGTACAACGTATCTGTCGTGCCTCTCACGAGCCTTGCCTCGTTGATGGCGACCCGATGGAAAACCGCCGACCGCGAGCGCTGTGAATTATAGATGAGCCGCGAATCGCATTCAAAGTCCTTATAATTGTCAACTTGGCCTTTTGTTTAGCTTTTGGCGTTCTGTTTGTTCTTTCGTGATAACAAAAAAAACGTGTTTTCCATTAAAAAAAAAATATAATTGAAAAACAATGCGCGAAAGCGCATTAAAAAAAAAAAAAAAATGTTAGAGATACGTTTGATAGGTGTATCTTTTATGTCCAAACTTTTGTGTATTACATACACTGTCGGTCGCGCGAACGATTTATACGATCCGTAAATGTTCTCTGTGCGAAACATTAATTCACAACTAATAATTATCGATACCGAAAACACGAAATTTCCGGATTTGCAGATACATCTGGCGAGCGCTGTAAAATTACATCAGGGAGAGGAGGAGGGCTGATGGAAATTTATCGGTGAATTAATTACAGGCGTATGCGTGATTCCTTCCACGACGATAACCGCCAGCAATTTTTAATTAACACGTGCGCGACAAAGGGAACCAAATGACCAGTACTGATCGATTCATCGGGGCGCGCTAACCACACGCCTCTAGTTAAACTCACCTCTTAGTGAACTAACATAGAAGCGACGAGAAAAATATTCAAACCGTTTTCTGAGAGAATAACGAGCGTGTTTCTGATTTTAAAAGTTCTAAAAAAAAATAATAATAATAACAATAATTCTCGCAGCGTAAAACTTTTCTATAATTCGTTGCGTAATATCTACGACAAGTCCGAGCAGCTAAATTTCACATACAACATTGGATAATTTCGTCTTTTTATCGTCAACACGACGACGATGTTTTCATCTTGATACAAAACCGTCGTTTTGACGAGAATATCGAAAACACTCGTGCTATATCGAAAGAAAGAGAGAAAGAAACTAGATCAAAAGGAGATAAAAAGAAACAACGAGTAGATGTGACATCATCAACAGCAGAAGCAACGGAAGTAACTGTTCGGCTTTGGAGAAACAGCGCTCTGCGCGCCCTCGGAGATCGTCTGACCTATCCCTCTCTTCCACCACTTCGGGGGCGAAACGAAGGAACGAGCCAGACTCCCCCACCCTCTTGCCACCCACTCGCGCCCCTCCAGCCCGACGGACCACCCCTCCATTTACCGCTGCCGCCGTTGCCGCCGCCGTCGTCGCCACCGCCGCCGCGATACATTGCGATACAGGGTTCTTGTCTCCACGCTGCCTACCTACGTGCAGGACCAGCGCTCCATCGAATCCATAGCCCCCATTACACATCGAGTTACAAGACCACCCCGCGCGCTACACCGCCACAGTTCTCACCGTCTGCTTATCCGCCATTATCATTTTTTTTTCTATCCGTCGCTTGTAACTCGCGCCCGAGAGAAACACTTTTTTTTCTCTCTCTCTCTTTCTCACACATCGCCGCCAAACACCTACACAATCTCGCCGGCCGCATAAACACAACAACTCAGGACGCACGCGTACCAACAACCACGCTTGCGGAAACCGGTAACCCGCGCTCGAACCGTTTTCGTTCTCTCCGCGGCATCACTCGCACGCAAGAGAACCCGCTACAAAAGGCATATTCAGTGACGTTTTTTTTCGGCAGTGGGAGAAAGTTCGTCGATGTGACAGGTGTGTTTCGAGTGTGTACATATTTATTAGGTGATTGTTTTGGTGCGCGAACGTGTGAAATAAAATTCAGAAACACGCGCTCGTTTTCAGTTGAAATTCGCCAGCCGAGTGGTTCCCGTCGGCGAAACGTCTTCAATTTGGCCTAGCGAGGAATTTGTGTATTACGTGTGTGTGCAAGTGCGTGTGTGTGCTATAAAGTTTCAGTGATATTTGATAACGGTTTTGTTAACAACAAATTTACGTATTGCCGACAGTCTATTGAAATAATTTGAACGTCTGATCGTCGCGTGACAAAAAAAGATTACGTAATCTTCTCTCACGTAGATAACTCCGGTGAGGAATCTCTTCTTGTTATAAGTCGGGGACAATTTATATAAAAATTTTTTTTTCTCTTTGCGCCCTCGAGAATTGAAAAACAGACGCTGATTGATACTCCGTTCGCGTCTATCAAGATGAAAGCATGTTTTAAGGCAGCTGCGACAATCCTTGGATAATTCGATTGACGGGATAAAGCGCGCACCTGATACCCGACGCAGTCTCTCTCGGTATCCATCTCTCGACTTCTTCTCATCGTTTAATCGATTTACTCACCGAATCTCACGTTCCGCCCTTTCGTCCTGATTATTCCGCTCGCGTGTTATCTCGCCGCAAAACAATTAAAATAACCCTAAACACGCGAGCGACGACCAAGTTTTAACCGGGCGACATCTTGTTCTTGCAAAGTGAAAAAGCGACGAAAGTTACGAGATCCCTTGTTATCCGCTTCCGTGTTGATACATATAAATAAATGTCATTCTGGAAATTCAACGAGCTCGCAAGACGCGCTGCTTAAAATTCACGACGGCGAGCGGTTTTCGTGAAAACTTCGTCGGTCACGACGTTGACAACGAGATGCAAGGTGAAAGTAGTTGAACTCAAGCTAGTACGAGCCACGTGAAACTGGTCGCTATTTCGCCGGGCCGCACAGAGAATCCTGGAGGCTTGAAAGCCCCTGGTTTCCCGCGCACAGCACGAGCGAAGCACACACAACCACCCCAACCAACCAACCGACGAGTCGACCCACCGCCACCAACCCCTACACACAACAACTCAACGAAGCATCCCCCACTCTGAATCGCACAACAGCCTGAACGGAAGTGCTAGTCAGTCGGCGAGCGACCTTCCAACATTACGGGTTAGGTTCCCTCTTTTTCCACCCGTCGTGTCTTTAACCTCATTTGTACGATCGCGAGGACCGGCCGCTGTTTGTTTGATTTACCCGTCAAGGAAGGGGAAAAAAAAAAAAGGAAGTCGCTAACAATTTTTAAGGGTGTTTTGGATCCTCGCTAGAAAGATCGGAAGTATAAACCACCGCTTTTTATTTCGCATGTCGTTTCGCGCGGCAATACAAAATTCTCAACCGTAGATTTCCACATGATCTCTCTGTCTATCACCTGAGGGATATTTAGAAGGAGATAGTTGAAAAATAGAAAAGGTGATAGTTTCGAACGATCAGTGATATCGTTCCGTCATCCTCAGTTGTGCGTGTACCACGAACTTAGTGTATCGCTCTCCAACCACGCATTTGTACAAGCGAGTATTTCCCCCCTTATTCGTGTGGCACGTGCGACTGCGAGTGTGTTGTTTGTCTATTCATCAACCGGAAGATGTTGCTGAGTTGACGAATTATACAAACGTAGAGAACAAAAATTTCCTGACACACACACACGCGCGCGCGCGCGCACACACACTTTTCACAATAGATACGTTGTACTGTACATTTAAGTATAAAGCAAGGGAACACGGAGTTTATGACTTGCATTGTCAAAATCAAGTAACGTACAACAACATTGCCGAACATTCACGTTACAGACCGCCAAAGACGAGACGCGCGACCACAGAAAAGATATCGTCAGTTTACCGGCTTGTGCAATGCGATGAAACGTGTTCAAATGTTGTACAATATATAAACGATCGTAAACGAATGAAGATTTATTAAATATCTTAACGACCTCGCAACATCTCTCAAATTTTACCACTTGAAAATCGCCTGTGCAATGATTCGTCGCGGGTGTTTCTATTAAACAGAAAGAAAAAGGAAAATATTTTGACAAAGAGAAAGAGAGAGAGAGAGAGAGAGAAAGAATATTGCAAAGTTTTTTAATTGCAGAAACATATTGTACACGATAAGAAACGTCTGAAACAGCCATTCGAAGAGATTGACACCTAGTCGACCACGTGGCCGTGAAGTGAGCGTCGACTACGCCAAAGGATAAACATCTCGCAACAAGGGATTTGCTAGGACCGAGCGTATTCTTCAAAAGAGATTTTCCGGAAAATCGTGAGACGAACTGCTTTTTGTTTTTCTTCGTGAACAGTGTCACCGGTGTGAAGAAAGTAGTGCTAAACGAAGTTTGAAAACTCGAGGAGTATATTGACGGTTAACTTGTTTATTAAAACTTATTTTTTCTCCGCAACCACACGAGGAACACAGTGACTTTTTTTTTGCCAGTTTGCTTTGGAGTTAACAGCCACGTACGTAAAACGTTAGTGCTAGTGAGTTACGCGTTTGAAAAGTAACGTCGAAGTGAAGCGATTTGAATTTTTCTTCGTCGACCGTCGCCGTCGAGAAAGATTTTGAACAGATCGAGGATCAGTATCCGCCACGTACAAGTCGAGAGTAAAATCACCCCAAGTAAATAGCAAGGTAGCAAAATCCCGCCCGCAGGCAATCGTGAGCTCAAAGAGGCCCAGATTGAGGTTGTTCAGTCCGGCTCAACGATCGACGTCAACAGGACGTATCAACAGGCCCCCCAGCAAGGAGGGTGGGTGCAGTGGTGCAGTGGTTGCCGGAGGGCCAGCGAGCTTGGGGTGGCCTCGTCCACAGGCGCCTTGGCACCGAGCGCACCGGGCCCCGGGACTGCGGTGGTGGGTTGCCTGGTTGGGGTGTACCCGTGTTCTCCCTCCTCCACGGGGCCCAGGGGCCCCCTAACTCATCACCTCCAGGCTATCCCGAATCAGCAACAGCCGATCGGCTGCCGTGCCTGTTGCTGTGTGCATAGCAATCACCAGCCAACTTCGGTCCAGCTTACCAGTCAGCGGGGCGGTCTATCGCTGAGGGTAGCGAGGGTGGCGTCCACCACCTCCGTCCGAGCCGCCCCCTACGCCCACCCCCAGCACCAGGGGCTGGGGCAGGAGTGCAGGTAATGATAAATCATTAAACATACATTGTAGCTTCACTTCGACACGTATTACTACCTCCCTCCCTCTACTACTACCATCTCTACTACTACCATCACTATTACTACCACTACCACTACTTCTACCTCTACTACTACCACCACCACCACCACCACTACTACTACTACTACCAATACTAGTGCTACTGCTACGCTTCTACTCTGCTCGTCATCGTCGTCGGTGCAATACTTGACAAAAAAATAATAATAATAAAAGTAACGAATAAAAGTAACAATATTACGTAGTAGCACGCCGAAATTAAGAAAAACAAAATATATACAAAAAAAAAACAAACAAACACGGTTGATGGAGTAAAGAAAGTTACACAAAACCAAAAACGCACGAAAAAGGTGTAGGGAGGAGACGGGGGCATTGGGTGGAGGTGGTGCGCACATCCTCGGCAGCCCGATGCTGTTCGTCCCGTTCACGGTACCCACCTTCCCTGCGACACACCATCAGACGAGTCACCCTGCGCATCAGTCGCATCATCAACAGCTGCAGGCCAACACCCAGAACCCGGTGCAGCAGCCGCAACAGCTCACCCAGCTGAATCAACTGAGCCACCTGAATCATCAGAACATCGTGCCGGCGACGACCAATCAGCCGACTATACATAGCACCAGCTGTTCGCCGCAGCAACAAGCAACGACGCCGAATAAGGTAAGAAAAAACTGATTACTCCATTGTTTTTTTTTTTTTTGTTTTTTTTTGTTTGTTTCGCGTACGAAGAGAAATTTGTGCGCAAAGAAATGTTTACGGAAACGTTGCGCGCGATGCGCTCGATAATTATATTCCGCTTGTGGAGGAATCGCAATGCGAGATATATTCTAATAATATTGTTGAAACTCGCTCGTAAACGCGGTAAATGTGGCGCAAACGTGTTTTAGCAAAAGAGTGCTTCTCTAATTACCGACGTGCCATCGCACAGAGGTATTGAAATAATACCTAATTATCATATAGCGCGCACACACGCCACGTAACGTGATTATTCGAGACAAGTTTTCTACTTTGCTACGTTTGCTTTGCTCGCGTTCTCGCTTCGCGCAAGAAAACAAGAAGTTTTGTCTTATGAAGAAAACAGAAAGTATAACGTGAAAAGAAAATCTCTTTCTTTTTCTGTGATAGAAAATAAGAATAGACAGAATCGTCGACTACTTTCGAGTCTTGTAATATTAATGAATGTATCATCTACTGTACGACACGTGTGTGTGTGTGTAAGCCGTGTTGATATAAGATAATGTTATCGCAAAAAAACATGATTAAATATTTAACATTAGACACTCCTGGCAACAGGTGTTGCCACATTTCTTCCATTTGTCTTCTTATATGTTACTGAAAGAACGTTGCATTATGATGGTGTTTACATCCAGATAAGAAAACAAACATGCAACACTACGTTTGCAACATATAAACATACAGCGAAAATCACTTTGAATTATCTAACGTAGTAAAACTTGTTTTTTTCCCACGGTAATAAATTTGATTAGTTTTTCTTTTATTTGGAGTTTTGCGAACTTTATCGCATTGGTATCACTAACAAAATTCGTGCAAATTGTGAGATAATATAAAAAAAAAAAGAGAATTTTTTTATGATAATCAATTTTAAATTAATTTTCTTCTCTTCTGTTTTTCTTCTTGTCTATTTTATTTTTATATTTTTATTTTGAATTTATTGGTTACGGCGCCACCTTAAATATTTGTTTCTTACTTTTGCGTGTCTCGAGGATATTCTCGCGGAAACATTTTTGCTCGTCGAAATAAAGAAATAAATGCTATAATTTTGGCGAAAGGTCGCGTGCTATGTGTGTCGACATTTTTGTGGATATTATAATTGATAACCTGCGTGAAATTGATACATATTTTCTCCTCATTGGCGTGTCGGCGCCAAGAACGGAAGGGGTTGAGTATCTTTTCAAACTCTGTTACAACTACGCGGGAGCTACACGGGAGACGAGCCCGCCGGAAAAGGAAGCACCACCCGCGGATTGCCAGACTTCAAGAATTAAACCGCGTTCTCGCTGCCAACCCCCGTGACGTCTTATTCGTACTATGGCGCATCGGGTTGCTTCTCCGGGAGAATCTTCTGGCGAATTATGGCTTGCTAAAGAAAATTGACTTGAATCCACGCCAGGATAATAAAAGCGCATAGTCGCGAGAGAAAGCGCGAGAAAAATGAAGAAACAACACCCGACACCATGAACGATATATCAATAAAAGTAAAAAAAAAGATTCAGATCGGTCGGGGGAAATCTTCTCCTCGAGCGGTACATAGATTATGGACTCCAGTGTCTGTCAGCCTCAATAGCAATAAATATCTATTAGGATGCTTTGCGCGCGCACGAAACTATCGCGATACCGACACGAATATCGCGTTATTTTAATCGAACCGTTTGGCCCACTTTGCGCTCATACATCTGGAATATTTATACGTCGATACGTCTCGAAGAGTTTCGAACATCAGCAACTGATATACGTATAGTGCATATTTGATAATTAATTAATCAAATTTTTATTTTTAACTAAAGTACAGAATTTACTTTTGAACGCCGAAGCAATTGATTTATTTTGATCTAAAGGCAATTGCGTGTTAATTGTTTTTATATTTTTTAAACTTTTTTAATATTTTAATTTTCTTAATAACTTTTCGCGGCGTGCGTTTTTAATATTTTATTTGTTAAGTAGCACATAAAAAAATGAAGATATAAAAATTGTCGACTTGGAAAAAAATTTTTTTTAAGCATTCGCAAGATAAGCGGAAGATATTTTTTCACTCAACGGAGGATCACATCTTCGCAGATAGACTTTCAGAAAAAATCTAAGTACAGAGCAATGAGGCGATTGAGGGAAGAAATACCAGAATTTCTAAAGCAAAAGGGGCAGTAGGTGTTACTCAGGTGATTGCTTTCGCCGAAGATGCGAGACGTCAGTCTTAGCGACTCATGGCTACGGCGGCTGGACCAACCGCGCTTGGTTGGCCAGCGAGTCGTCCGTGTAAAAATTTATTCACGCATGAAATGCATTTCGGGAGAGTAAAAACATGCAAAAGAAAAATTTAGAAAAATTTTATCAACTCACTTATCTTGTTTCTGAAGACTGCCAAGCTCCAAGCGGAATGGCGTCGGATGTGTTGCCGTCGGATATGGTCAATCGCCGTTGGTGAACATTGACGACGAACATTGTATCGCGATCGCCGCTACACGCACTAAAAAACACGGAGATAAATCGTTTGTTGCTCGATTCGGCACGTGTCGTACTTGTTGGCGAGAAATTCGAGCTGCAAAATTACGCGAGAAACACAAAAGCTCGCGAGCTGCGCGCGTAATGGCGTCGGTCGTTTCGGTCAAGCGCCGTTTGCGAATATTGAGACGAACGTAGCGATCGCCGTTATTTTACACTTACCGAGACACGGAGACGAATTGTCTGTCGTTTCGATTCGAGCACTTTCAAACACTTGTTCGCGAGAAATTCGCGGCGATGAAGACAAAAGGCGAGAGAAAATTCGCGCCCGATGTGTTACCGTCGGATGTGTTGCCGTCGGACGCACTTGTCAATCGCCGTTGGTGAATATTGACAGACGTATCGATCGCGATCGCCGCCATAATCGTTTGTCGCTCGATTCCGCACTTCTCGCACTCGGTCCAACAAAAATACGCGAAACTCGCGAGCCGCGCGCGTAATGGCGTCGGTCAAGCGCCGTTTGCGAATATTGACGGACGATATCGATCGCGATCGCCGATCACGTACCAAGACGATGTCTGTCGTTCGATTCCAGCACGTTTCGAACACTTGTTCGCGAGAAGTTCGCGGTGACGAAGAGAAAACGCGGAAAACACGGAGAGAGAACGCACTCGCGACGCACTTTATACTACACTGATTTAGCAATTGGGGACTTGAGGGGCGAATACGGAACGTTCGCGAAATTCGTTGGCGCTGCTGACATCTGTAACCATAAATAAAAGAATTGTAGATACGGCGAATCAATAGATTGTTGACAAGATGCAACTATAGACTGAAATACTACAATGAGAGAGAAAAAGAGAGAGAGAGAGAGAGAGAAGCTGGAGATTTTTTTTCGTGTTTTCGTGACCTTGGAAGAAAAATCCAAAAGTGCAACATACCTTCCAAAGCAACGATCGACCGACAATATTCCACAAAATCAATGTGTTTCGTCGTCGAAGTTTCTCGGCTTTTGCCCATAGCGGCAAGTGCGTTGTGTTCGAATATCGATGAGAATCGATTGAGATCGCACGAGACGATTGCGTTCGTCGTTTATTTCGTAGCAGAAGAACTCGCGGGAAATTTACTGTCGATGGGCGAAGAGAAGACGCCGGCGAGGAGCGAGCGCTAATTCGATCGCGATCGCGCGCTAATAGTTTGCAACTGAGGCAAAAGTTGTTGCGGCAGGGGGTGCGACGAGAAGGGCGGCGGCGTTTCCACGAGCAGACACGTGCATTTGTGCGTTTCTCTCTCTCGGGAAGGAAAGGCGCGCGTTCCGCATCGCGATATAAACAACCGGCGATGTTTACAAAACACAAACCGGCTTCGAACGAGTGAAAACAAAATTCGATCGGGAAAAATAATCGATTGCGATTCTAAACGACGTAGGCGAAGTGGCCAATCGCGCGGACGAGAAACGCCGCGATGTTTTTTCTTCGAAGCTGCGATTGGTCAGTTTTTAATTTCGATCGGTGATTGGTTTCGATGTGTTAAACATTTCCGGCTGCTTGAGATGTTCCTCACCTGCGTTTCCGTTCCTCGCCGCGACGAGCGGAACGTCAAGAATCGGAGCGAGGAACGCGAAATGCGGAATCAGTTTGCGGCATTAGAATGTACTTTTCGCGGCGTAATCGGGAGTCGTTTTTTTCGCGTCGGAGTGAGTTTTTCGTGTTTGTTCCCGACGAGTATCGGTTTGAGGAACGGGCCCCGATCGTTTCTGTGTTTGTTCCCGACGAGATCGCGCGCGTATTATTTGCGCCGAGATCGATCTCAAAAGTGTCACTTGAATGAGACGCGAGCAAGTTAGAAAATGGAGGATCGACGAATGTGCTAGAAGGAGCGAGCGAGAATAACAATCTTGCGTCATTACTCGCGAATTAATTGCGATATCGCGATCTCTGTTGGCGTATCCCGCAACAACAATAACACGCGAGACCGGTGAGTGAATTTGTTTGCTACATTTGTTTGTACGGCGCGAATGAATTAGCTCGTCGCACTCGGGACTCGTTAATTCCCGCACACCTTTGACCGATCCGGATGAATTTTACAAGCCTTTGTATTTTTAATGTCTCCATCCCGACCTTCCATCCGCTCTCGCTCCGTTTATCGCGCGCTCCATCTCGCGCGCTCGCGCGGGCTTAATCGATGGGCGTGCGGAAGAAAATCACAATCGACGGTTTTCGCCCGCGAGGTATACGCCGCGCAATTTTGCGTGATTTCAATATTGCGGGAATATATTATCAGATCGATGTGCAAAGTCGTTTAGAGAACACCACCGTGATGGCGCGTGAGCGCCGAAGGGTACGAGCCCCGGACGAGCCAGTAATTAAAACGAAATTCGTAAAAAAGAACGGCCGCACGGTCCGTAATGGATACAACATAATGGATACAACGCAGCGGGGGCCATCATAAAATTTTACAAATGAGCGTGTGCCCAAGCGGTGGTGGCTTATGCAGCGAGCGGGGGAGGGAAAGAAAGGAGTGGTTGAAAATAAAAAAAAAAAAAAAGGGGG
>QVNW01001768.1:0-38656 GCA_014825475.1 Pseudomyrmex flavicornis
AAAAAAAAAAAAAAAAAAATCCACTCGGGCGAGATATCGAGTGTCGACCGGGCTTTTTTCCTCTGCGCAATTCACAACTGCGATTTCTTCGAATTGTAGTATCCCTCGTCGTTGATTCAGTCGGGTGATATCTTCTGCGTAACGAAAAAAAAAAAAAAAAGACCGCGGTGAGAAAAGCAAATTAATTCCCGTTACACTCGGGAAAGTTCTCTCGCCGAGTAAATATTGTGCCTCGCTCTTATCACATCCTTCAAAAATCGAGAGGTAGGTGCCATTTAAATATGAAGAGAGACGAACTCTTATGAATATATAAATGTATATTCGAAAATATGAAGAAAGAGAACAAAAAAAAATATGTCATTAATAAAAAATATAGATATTAGATATAGCAAGTAAATAAAATCTTTTCTTGAGCCAATTGTTTTTTTTTTTTTTGTACAAATCGCGTTAAGAGTTTTCATCTACTCGCGCAACTCGCTCGAAGGGATGTGATGCGAGGAGCAGGCGAGAGGAACGGATGGAACGGTGCCTTGTTTGCACTTGATAAATGAACGGCGTTTTCTTCCGCGATGTATCGGCGATGTTTGCTCGTCGTTTAATGTCGACGACAACCTGAATCAAATATTTAGCACGTACAAAACGAGCACAACAAGAACTACCTACCACGAGCTCTCGTCTATCTCTCTCTCTCTCTTTCTCTCTCTTTTTATCTGTCTCTTTTATCTTCATAAAACTCGTGGCAGCGCATGTTCTTTGCTAATGTAAAAGAAATGCAGTGGACACGTCAAATAGATCGGCACGCGTTCTAAATCACCGGAGGATCAATAGCCGCGTGTAATTTGTGTCAACATATCATTATGTGCACGTTATCCACGTATGTGTTCGCGCTCGTCTATTTAGTTCACGTTTTTTTCACGACTTTTTATTACTTGTGAAAGAACACACGTTTCTCGGTAAGTATTTTTTCAAACACATTATTGTGACAAATAAAACAAGATAACAGAGAGAATCGCTCCATCCTTTCGACGCACGGAATTGCGACTCGAAGTGCGCGAGCGAGAGCGTGCTCGATCTCTTCGTTTCTTCTCTCGCTAAAAAACGGCGAGCGAGCGAGCGAAGCGGCGATTAGTTTTCATCGTCGTGGCACTAATTCTCGAGATCCGATAGATCGCCGATAGATCGTGAACTTTAATTGCTCTCCCGGGACAATTACAGGATTCCAACCGGGCGGAAGAGAAAAGGAGATGGAACAGAGCCGTGGTCTTGTATCAGGAAGGAAAGTCGCATTGTGAGCGCGGTTCGAGTTTTGTATCGGACGGGATTCTCTCTCTATCTCTCGGACCCGATTCCAATCACCGTCGTCGTATCGCGCAAATTGTCCGTAATCTCCGTGGCGAAGAGCACGTGCTTTTCTGGAAATAACACGTCGAGCGTGCGCGTCCAGCTGTGCGCGCGTCTTGCAATAGTTTTGTTCGCGCGCACCGTCTTTTGGAGAAACAAGTCGCCGTGTAGTCGATAGTTACAGCCCGATGTTACGAGAGGCGAGCATTGAACACAATCGGGGATTTAATCAGATACCGTATGTGTGCGAGCGAGCGAATCGGTAGGAGAGAAGGCGCACAATTAGACGAAGGCGCCAATCGTCTCACGAGCGTAAACTGAGAAAACGCCGATGCGTTTTTTTTCTTTTTTTTTTTTAAATTAATCGAAACTGCAAAACCGAAAATTCAAGAATTCGTGTTAATCGGTATATATTACCGAAGTTTCGCGAGATAAAATTAACGTTCGACCGTAAATTGTAAATTTGTAATCGAGGCAGATTTTATTGAGTTTCGCGCGATTTTCGATCCGCCTCCATATAATAGCCATCCTTATCGCGGTTTTAAAGGGAAGAGTCGTTCAAGGCGAGCGACATGCTGCAGCGCAATTAACGGCCCGATATTTCATCTGAAAAACAAGGCGAAACAACCAATATTATTGCATCATGGTCGACGTGTGGCAGCTGTAAGAATACATTAAATCTCGGAAAGTGGTGCACCGGTAAGCGCTAGCGCGCCAATTGCTCTCTCGAAGAGAGATATGTAACGACCGGCTGGTAATAATAAAAACCACATTGTATGAATTCCGCGGTAACGCGACGATAAGTCGTTTCGCCTCGATCCTACGAATTTCGGACGTGTTTCCGCGACTTTCCGTTGCGATTTGATTTGCGGGACTTATCGAGATTTACTTCGCGAGTTTTTTTAAAAATCACACGCTCGCAAATAAAATATGTTGATCGGAATATGTTCGAAAAACGTACGTTTTTTTTCGCGACTCAAAACCTCGTCAATTGGATAAAGTGCGATACACGAAAAATGTTGAATAACGAGCACGCGCGCGTAACGTCGTCTATATTTACGCTATTACGCAATCCGGAACGTGCGTAGAGATAATTGACTGCGCGAGTAATTAATCAGGGCGGCGAATCGCGCACACGCTCTTTAAAACGGCGCAAATCCATCTCGGAAGAATTAACGTGTCGGAAAAAAAAAAGCCAAGTCGAACACAACTTCATTCGATATATCCTTCGTGTATAACGTTACGTCGTATCTCGAGGCAGGCGCTAGGCCATATTCCGTTTCTGTCATTCCGTTCTTGCAAAACTGGGTATTTCGTTACGTGACAGCTTTCCTCGTCCCGCGCATTTTGCGTAACACGCGACAATAGAGAGAGAGAGAGAAAGAGAGAGAGAGAGAGAGAGAGAGAGACAAATCGTCCGAGATGACAAAAAGATCGAGGAATTGTTTTGGATGATTTTTTTGCGTGAGAAAACACCGACGCGATGAAGCAAATACTCGAAGTCGAAGAGAGTGCGACGATACCCGAGAACGTCGCGTGCTCCTGGTATCGAAAATCGCATCATCGTTACGAGCCATCGGAGCAAATCACGAGGGAGTAAATATCAGTATGCAATTGTCGCACGAAAAAATTATGCAAATTGTCCGAGCGATTTTGGGGAAATTACAACGCGGTTTCTTTTTCTCTCGCAGTTACAAAGCCCCTTACGATAAATTCACAACGTTCGGTAAACTTCCGAGATGTCACGGAACGGAGTCGCGTGTCAAGAAACTTTTGACGTGGATTAATCACGAACCAGTTACGTTGGTCGATCGTCGACAGGCGAATTTCATCAAGCGCACCAGACCATTTGTCGGCCAAGTCAAGTAATAAAAATTTTCAATTGCCCGGCAATTGATAAAAGTTTTTGTGCAATGCAGTTATATAAATTATAATGATCGTAATTACACACCAATAAACCTCAAAAAGAGAGAAATACAGTAATAGATATTACATCGAATCTCTCAACAATTTTTCTTTAATATAAAATATAAATTATATAAAATATGAACTTTAATCTGTAATTTTGATTCGATAAAATTTGTGTTCAGGCGCTGAACAAAAACTTTTAGTAATTTCCATTTTATATAAAAAAGAATTTATACTTAACGATAACATTGTCAAGTTTGCTCTCATAACAAACTTGTTATTTGAGGAATCTCGAAGGTTCGTGTCTTTATGCGAAGAGTGTACACGGTAAAAAGACTCCGAAAGACGCGTTTGACGCGTCAGACGCTTTTCGCGACTCCGATTTGAACGAACAGGTTCTCTTCTGGTGGCAGTGTCTGCAAGATTTGCACGTGTTTCGACGAAAGCTCAAAAACCGTGTTCCAGAAGTGTCATTTTTCGAGATACTACAGGAACTTCATTGTTTAGACAAAGTATGGACACATATATGTGTCCATTTGTATTAATATGTTTAAATATTATATATGACAGTTATTATATATCGCGTGTTTTACTCGCAAATCGTAAGAATATTATAAAACTATCAATTCAGAAACACGTTGGGGTTCTGCCCGAAGACGAGATTTTCAAGATTTTCGAGAACCATCGTATATTCCCGAACAAGAAATTTTTCATGCCGCTAATAGACACGTTGCAAATACGCAAGGATAAAAATTTTCATTACGAGAAATTGCTGGATCTTTTAAATTGGAAGCGCAGATTACCCGTTCTACCAAAAACGAAGCGTAAGCGGAATACGAATCCTCTCAATTAATCTTTCTGTGCACTACTTTTAATTGCAAAAATAAAGGAGAAAACACCGGAAGAAATACTTGTGCAATAAGTCTAATAATTTTCGTATCAGCTTTAAATATCTTCTCTATTTGTAAAAATTTAATACGCGCAGAATATAATTTGCAATATAAAAAAAAAAAATTATTTTAGAAGCGTCTTCGGCGAGTTCGGATTACACTACTACGTATGGTGAGAGCATAGGAAATATTCAGAGAACCGGTGACACAGGTTACAAAATCATCGAAATAAACACCGAGTGTTCCAGACGTGTGTGTATGTGTGTGTAAAACATTTAAAAAAAAATGTTACAGAAGTTCGCGCAGCTGGACGTCCTACCAAAAGAACAGATTTTCAAAGAACAACGGTGCCACGTGCTGATAAACATCTACATTCCTCCGAGAGTGTTACAGACATGGAGAATTTAGGTGACCAACAAAAAACTACCGTTCGGGATTTAATATCTTCCAGCACCTTTGCAGAACGCAGTCTAATAGATGATGTTTTCAAGGTGATAAATATTATAAAAACTGTTATATACATATAATCAGAAATTTCACTTTTGTGAAATTAAACTACTTTAGTAACTTTGTTACATATGTAGAAACGCGACAAGGAAAAAATGCGGAGCATATTCGAGAATATCGGTTATGAGTTTCCCGACGATAGCTTCGATACATTTTGGCAAAAAGGACTGCGGAAGGATCGCACCGGCGGTGTGTGCGTGGAAACGTTTCGGGAGCTACTTGCCGCGTCGGAGTCGCGGACAAAGGAAACGTGCGAGTAGAAACACTTTGATTCGAAAGTAAAAGTTCAGAAGAAAATTTGTGTAAAATCTTGTATTTCGACTGTGATAAACAGCAGCGTAGAAAAACAACAAATATCCAGTCTTTTCGTACAACAATTATATCAAATAGATATAAAGATCAAAACCAATACCATCTAAATTTGTTGATATTATGTTGTCACGTATACCGTCACGAAATCCATTTAATTCATAAGTTCCTAATTATGGTACAACTTCATATTTACAACAAAAGTGAATCAATCTACCGGTTTCAAGAATTTTGGTTTCTTTTCTATCGGTTCACCTTCCGTCTTCGTTTTTCTGTGCTGCGTCTTTCTGTGCCTCTGCTTGTCAAATTTAAGTCGCATTTTCTCCCACTGAACGGCCATTTGCTCGTCTGATATGTCAGTTTCTTGCTTCACCTCTAGCTTAGCTTGTTTTGCGCTCTCTCTTGCTGCCATCAGCTTCTCTATGTTTGGATTCATTCCTTGAAAGCTTAATCTACCGTCCGCGAGTTTCTCACAAAAGACGTAGCTCGGTTCCACGAAGAACTTTTCGCTGAATCGTAAAAGAAAACAAAAACAAAACGCACTGAATCTCAATAATCACAACAACACCATCGCTGACAAATATTGTGAAATGTTCCTGTTAGCGAAAAATCTCGATCTAGCGAAGAACCAATTGCAAGTTGATTTGTTGATTTGTTTGTTGTTGTTGTTATTAATCTAGATAAGTTTTATGTTTGAAAGAGCAACAGGAAATATTACAACGAATACTTACAATGAGTTTCTCACGCACGATTTGAACTGACTGCCGAAGTACTCCTCTCCTTCTTCTTGAAACTGTTGTTTCTCCACTTTGTCCTTTGTCTTTTTCATGAACTAAAAACAACATAAAAGCCCATGCGTTATTACACAATTATTACATACTACTGCAGATTACAAGCCTGTCCTACGCATTGCGTTCGATTTACCTTCATTTGCAATATGCCCTTCGACAAAGTCACTTTCCTCGAATCCATGACTGTTTTTGTAACAATCACTGTTTCTGGCAAGTATCTGTTACAAAACTGTTTGAAATCAATTCCTGTCGATTTCTGTCGTTGCTTCTTTTGAGAGAGAAAGAAAAACAATAGAAGTCGCAATCACATTCCGAATCGATTCCGAAGATTTTTACAATATAGCCTAACAAAAGAACTCTCTCGCTCTTTTCTCCGGCTTTTACGTGTCTTCAATCAAGGACTCTCTTCTCGCGCACGATATATACAAATCACGCAAATTGTGTGAAAAAATTCATGTACACACGCGTACGTAAACGACATAACGTGAGTACTAACCTCTGACTTTCTCAGCTGATCCGCGATCGCAGCGTCGCTCTACGGCTTCGAACGAAACAAATAAGTAACCTAACCTAAACGATAGTTCTCGACGGTCGATACGTCCTTCCATCTCTTACCGATCGAGCGAGAGCACACTCGGATTCCTCGTCTAGTTCTCTTGCTTCCTGCATTCGCCGCGTAATGGTGGTTTCCGTTGTTGCTGCTGCTGCGAGGACGTGCAACTGGCGGTTTCTTGACGGGACTGGACACTGCACGGCTTTCCCCGCTTCTCCCGAATTTGGTCGACGTGAGAGAGAATTGCGTAAAATGCAGGAAAACCGCGGCGAGCTATCAACCACGTCGGCTGTGTCAAATCCAAGAACAACTTAGCCATGTGGTGAAGAAGACAAACGCATCCTCTCTCGCGGAAGATTGCAAGTCGGGAAAGCTTAATTGCGCGTATCAAGGTATACCTTGCAAAGTATTTTGCGCGCGCGCGTGCGATCAATAACAATAGTATTGCACGATAAATCGGACAATCTGTTGCTACTGAACGAGAAGTTTGTTCTCACGGATGATAATCCCGCGCATGGTCTGCACACGATGCGATTTGTATAATACGAGAAATTTTTTATCTCGATCCCAACGGTTTGACCGAACCTCACTTTTCGTGTCGTGAAAACGGAATAAAAAGAAAAAAATACAACACCTAAACAACAGCTTAAAGATTATTCTGTTGAATATTACGAGTTGATATTTATTTTTCTTGTTTCGTTTGTATTCGTATTTGAGAAGTTGCTTGTACAATTTGTTCGTTCATTTATAAGGTGGTGTGATGTATGTTATTCATTTTTTATAAATTTTTTCAGATGTAAATTATAACTTTCTCACATCTGAGCATTTGTATTTCTGAAACTTTGAAAAATAACGCAGAGAAAGATATTTTTTTACCATATGGTAGATGTAAAGTTTTATAACCTTTAAACATGGTTAGATTGAAAATTTTTTCTGTATTGTAATGAATACAAATAAAAAAATTGAACTATTATACTTTTAATTCTTTCATTAATCTACAAAACAACTTTAACTTATTGTAAAAAAATATATAAATATATGTATATTGTAACAAAATATATACACATACATGATACAACTCTTTATTTATATTTAATTTTATAGTCAAAGTATCTCTTTCTTAAAAATTAGATAAACACAAAAGTCTTATATTAATATATTATATATATTTATATTATTTATATGTATGTATATATACACACACACACTATTAGTATCTTATATTTTACAAATAGGACACACCCCAATTAGCAAAGATGTCGAAACGACCTGCAGAAGACAGCAGTTCACAACCACCTATTAAAAAGGTGCAGTTTGAGCCAATCCTAATAGGACCCATATCTACTCTCGAGGAGATGGATATGAAGATTCTACAGTTTCAAAACAAAAAGCTGGCACAGGTATGTGTAAATTATACATGTTATAAACAATAATGTATTATGTTGCAATAAAACAAACTGTATATGTGAAGATTGATTTATATTTGTCAGATATTATTTAAGTGTTTAAATATACATTATTTCTCATATACTGTTCATCTGCTTCAGAGATTAGACCAAAGACATCGAATGGAAGCTGAGTTAAGACAGCGTATTGAACAATTAGAAAAACGTCAGATGAAGGACGATGCAGTACTTAATGTTGTTAATCGATATTGGAATCAACTCAACGAAGATATACGTGTACTATTACAAAGATTTGATGCTGAAACTGCTGATGAATCCGAAAATAAAAGTAAGTGGGAAGACAGAGCAATCAGTTTTGGCAACAACATTATTTTTATAAATTGTGTAATGTCTTATATAGATGAGAGCGAGGCTACAACATCATTTCTTATGCAATTATCGTCGTGGGACAAAGAAGAATTAGATGACAAATTAGCAAACCGTGTACAAGTGTCCAAGCGAGCCGTATCGAAAGTCGTGCAGGCATTTGATCGTTTGTCTCAGAGAAATGAAAAGATCACTCTTGCACTAAAAGGAGAATTCGATGGTGGTGAGTATAATATGTTACATAACAAGAGCAAATTTCTCTTTAAGTAGTTTTTTTATATGTAGAATTTAGATAATACAATTTTCTTGAATATATATGAATACACTGGGCAATTGCTGTGAAACATCGTTTAAAATTTAAAAACAGTTTAAATATATAATCTGATTTAAACAATTATGCAGAAGATGCGCCAAACATCGATGAGGTTGTGCGTCGTGCTAATGCAGAGATACAGATGGAAAATAGGAATTTGCAAGCTATAAATATACAACTGCACGAAAAATATCACACTATTTCATTAAAGGTAATTAAAATTTGTTTATTTTTTTTATTTATCAGGTTCTTTTAACACGTTAACTGCCACGTCAGTCACCAGTGACTGACACTGAACTTTTTGTTCGGGCCGCGTCAGTCATCAGTGACTGATGTATAAAATACGCTACATCTAAGCAGCGCGCGTGGTCTGATGGAGATTTCCTCCGAAATGCGCGTGGCAGTTAACGTGTTAAGCACTTTTGTATTAGTATACTTTTGATTGTTGGATTGTTAGTTCATTACAAAAAAAAATCTTTATTACAAATAATCTTTATAGATGTCAGAACTTCAAGATACCATAACGGGAAAAGACACACTTGCAGCAGAATTGCGAAATCAAGTAGATGATTTGCAATACGAGTTGAACAAAGTGCAGGCGAGAAACGATAAATTGGAACATCATCTTGGAGAAGCGATTGAGAAGCTTAAAGCGTTTCAACAAATTCATGGAACTGACGAGAAAGGCAGCAACAAACCGAACACTTTGGTTGCTTCAAGTGTCTCACAGACTAAAGTAAACTTTTTCCTTAGAAATAAAGTGTGTTTTATATAAAAGTAGATATGTTTTTATTTCCAATGTTTTTTCTTATTTACAGCTCGATGACTTACAAAGGGAGCTTGAAGAGACACGTGAATTAGCTAATAATAGACTTCAAGAATTGGACAAATTACATCAGCAGCATCGTGACACTTTGAAAGAAGTAGAAAAATTAAAAATGGATGTAAGTAAATAAACTTTTTAGTTTTTATACGATTTAGTTTGCTTTTTAATCGAACTTCTTGTTGGTTTATCAATTAAAGATGGTATATGCCGACGATTGCGACGATGCAGATGTCTTTTGTGTGTTGCAGATAAGACAACTTCCCGAGTCGGTAATTGTGGAAACAACAGAGTATAAATGTTTGCAATCACAGTTTTCTGTGCTTTATAACGAGTCTATGCAGTTGAAAACACAATTGGACGACGCTCGTCAGCAAATGCAGACGAGCAAGAACGCACATTTACGCCAAATTGAGATGATGGAGGTAAGATCTTTATATCGAGGATTTATTTCACGAGTTGGTAAGTTGGTTTTAATTTTCTATTGGAACATATTCTTATAGAGCGAGGAATTAATGGCTCAGAAGAAATTACGCGGTGAAGTTATGCAGCTCGAAGATGTCCTGGCGCAATTGCGCAAAGAATACGAGATGCTTCGCATCGAATTTGAGCAGAATCTTGCCGCAAATGAGCAAACGGGTCCAATAAATCGAGAAATGCGACATTTGATCACGTCTCTTCAAAATCACAATCAGCAATTGAAAGGAGAGGTTCACCGTTACAAACGAAAGTATAAGGAAGCTTCCACTGAAATACCTCGAGTATGTTTACGAGTATATTCTAAATATTATCCAAATTAGCTACACACATTAATGTCCTCCGTGTTCTTAATAAAAATAAATAATATAGGATTTGCTTATTGAATTATTTTAGTTAAAGAAGGATATAGAAGAACTGACGGCAAAACTAGGTCAGCAAACAGCGCAAGAAAACAAAGAAGGAAGTAACTCGGACGGCAGTGGAAAAGAAGAAGATGCGTCCAATTCTTTGCCAGGTTCTACGCAGGTATGTTACACTGGATGAAAAGTTTACATTGTTGGAGAACTTTTTTTAATAATATAATTATTTTTTTTAATATTTGTGCATATTTGTAAAAAATTTACAAGAAGTACTTCATCTTGTGGTGGTCTGTTTTCGACAAATAGATAAAAGAAGAAAGCGGTGTTTCGATAAAGAGAGAATCGGGTGCTGACGAGGAGGTAGAAACTATCGAAGTAGGAGAAGGTGAAGTCAACAAAGGAACGCCAGATTCTCTGACACTGACTTCGCCGACTCTGAAAAAAGAAAAGGACATCAAACGCGAGAAAGATATCAAGAAGGAATCTGTAAAAACCGAGCATCGTGATCCTGCACACCGCACCAAAGACGCGAAGATGGCGGAATCGGAACTTGTAAGGGATCTCAAGGCACAACTTAAGTATGTTTGCTGAGATATCTATTATCAAATAAAATTATACATAGTGAAGTGTTTTTTAGGAAATGAAAAAAAAACCAAAAGTTAATATTTTTAATTGCAGAAAGGCTGTGAATGAAATGAAGGAGATGAAGCTCTTGTTAGACATGTACAAAGGTGTCGGGAAGGAGCAACGGGACAAGGTGCAGTTGATGGCTGCGGAGCGGAAAACCAGAGCAGAGTTGGAGGATTTACGACAACAACTTAAGAAAATTCAAGTACGCCGTAGTGTACAACAATTGTAACATTTTGTTTATCATAGAATAACAGCTTGACGTAATGTAACATTGCTAATTGTATGTTATTTGCAGGAGAGTAAACGCGAAGAGCGTAAAAAATTAGCGGACGAAGATGCGCAAATAAAGATTAAAAAATTGGAAGAACAGGCGTACACGTTACAGCGTCAAGTTGCTTGCCAGAAGCAGGTATTATACGTAAGTGCTTTAATTACAGCACACGTGGAACATAAAATTAAACAAAATTTATGTACAGGAGGAAGAGGCGCTTCTGAATGAGATGGAAGTGACTGGTCAGGCGTTCGAAGACATGCAGGAACAAAACTCCAGACTGATACAGCAGTTGCGCGAAAAAGATGACGCGAATTTCAAGCTCATGACAGAAAGGATCAAGAGCAATCAACTGCACAAACTCGCGCGAGAAGAAAAGGATGTGTTGAAGGAGCAAGTGTCTACGTTAACTACGCAAGTAGAGGCGGCTAATGTCGTTGTGCGAAAATTGGAAGAGAAGGAACGTCTCTTACAAAACTCTCTCGCGACAGTGGAAAAAGAACTGGCTCTTCGACAGCAGGCGATGGAGATGCATAAACGAAAAGCGATAGAAAGCGCACAATCGGCCGCCGATCTCAAACTCCATCTTGGTAAGACTAAGTGCAAACTCTCTCTCTTTCCTCTATCAAAAAGATATAAAATAATATAAAAAAATCTTATTATGTTTTACAGAGAAGTATCATTCCCAAATGAAGGAAGCGCAACAAGTTGTAGCGGAGAAGACAAGTTCCTTGGAAGCTGAAGCGTATAAAACGAAAAGATTACAGGTATTATTTTGCAGATATCACTTTTTTTGCACTTTTGTGCTGCGTTTTGAACAACTTATAAGTTTCTTTTGCACTGTAGGAAGAGATAGCGCAACTCAGACGTAAGGTTGAACGTATGAAGAAGATCGAGCTCGCTGAGACTCCGGATGAAGTGACAGCGGAAGAATTGCGAGAATACAGAGAAATTTTGAAGTGTCAATCTTGCAAGGTTAAACGCAAGGATGCTGTTCTCACAAAGTGCTTCCACGTGTTTTGTTGGGACTGTCTGCGCACACGTTACGAAACGCGACAGCGAAAATGTCCGAAATGCAATTGCGCCTTCGGCGCGAACGACTATCACCGGCTGTACCTGTCCACTTGAAGAAAAAGGTGCTGATTGGCTGGAAAACACGCCGCTACGTAAGATTGTGCTTTGTAATGTGTTATGTATGCATTTCTCTTTTCTTTTTTTTATATCTTTTATTTATTATTCTGACTTTTTCGGGGGAGGGAGAGGAAACGCGCGATTGCCTGAATGTATCGTATATATATTTCCGTACGAATCACAAGTTTTTGCTATAAGTTCTTATTAGGGGATCATATTAATATATAAAAAAAAGAACGCGAGTTTTAGGACTTAAGCGAATTTATAGCACTCGAGGAAACAAGAAACGTTGCTTAATTTCACTGCTTGCCTTCTTTTTTCTGTATTATATAGAGAATCTATAGTCTGGACATTCAATTGAAACATAAATAGAAATAAGTAGAATGTGTGGGTATATGTTTACGTGCAAAAGAAAAGAAAGAACGAGAGATTCCAGTTTTATCAGTTAGCCAGTCACAAGTGTATGTGGATTATAAGTTAATTTTATTTATGAAATAAGAGACATACCGCATTATGGTTTGATTCTTGTTTTTAAAGTACACCGGGACGAGGTCGTTGCTAAGGCTACATTGCAGAACGATGAATAGTTTAGATATAAACGATTCTGAATATTGTTATACTCGAGATCTCTTATTTCGATATTGTAAAACTAAAATAGGATTTATCGAAATTGAATTGATGGAGTCGATGTAATGTTGATAATTGAAAAAGTGGGGCAACTATTTAATCTAGATAAATATTAATCGCGCGCTCACAGAGTTTAAGTATAAGTGTATATATTGCTGAACTGAATTGAATCCAGTTGACGTTTGTCAATCAGATTCGATTGCCTTGAGCCCTGTCTACGTAAAGCCCAAAACGAGAGGAAATATGCAAGATGAATTATCTCTTCTATACACGCTCGGTACGGATAATTTTTGTTTTACGTGCGCTTTTGCAAGGAATCAGTCGTGTGACTGTTTTAATCTTTCACCTTAAAGACACGCGAACGTGAGATAAAAAATTTTGAGACGACAAAATAATTTCACACACAGTTTTGATGAATATGATTTGATAAAATTGCATGTATTAAAATTCAAAAGTTTTGATTGTATTTATTTCTAAATTAAAGAAATTAACAATTGGTAATAATTTGTATGATAAACATATTTATTTGATTTCTTAGATAATAAGAGTATTGTTTTTGTATGTAGGATAAAATTATTCTCGACGTTATGCAATAACAAACAAATTTGATTGCCAATTATATGAACGTTGTTTGATGGTCTTCATCAAATGAAATTATGTGAGATAAAATTAAAAAATAAAATAAAATAAAATAAAATTTTTAGAAGTTAAAAAAAATTATGTAGTAAAGAATGATATATATGACATAATTTTTTATCGGAAAGCGATTATTACTTATATGGCGTTCTAATATATTGAACTATGTCCACATTATAAATTGGAATATATAATCTATTTGTTTACAGATTTAAAAAAAAATTGTTCTTTAATCATATACTTGTTGTATTATAGATATAAATACTTTTGCATATAAAAAAAACATACATCACTACGAATACTATTATATTCAATGTGAGCATTCATGTAAATCATATGTTGTAAACTAAACGAGATAAGCGATATGGTAAAATAAATTAAATTCAAATTGTGCATTCGCGCGCTGCTACAAGTTTTGATAGTAATCCTTTTTTTATATATATATATATATATATATATTTACTTTTATTTTATTCTCGTTCAGAACCGGTACCTTCGATTTGGGATGAAGTTTCAAAGTGTAGTTGTAAGGTTGTGTAAATATAAGCGACACATTTTTGTACATACTCATAATCTCGTAAAAACACTTATGAAAAAAAATCTTTTTTCTAAATATTACGTAGGAAAAATTAAAAATGATGTAGATATGCAATAAAAATTTACAATGATTATAAAATGAAATAAACCTTCTTTGTCTATTTGAGAAGACCACGTGATTTTTCAATCATCCACATATGCAGAGATATTTCTGCACATATAACCATTTCATAATATGTAAGGATTTGTAAACTTTAGTGAAACATAGTCTAAATGTTTGTTTTTTTACTTTGTATTTTATAAATGTTTTTTATATACACGTACTATATTTTTATTTTACTCGTGAAAATTTCAATTCCTTTTCCACTAAATTGAGTGATCGAAAAGCACGTTTTATAATAAAATTACATAGTAGTTGTTGTAATGAACAAAGAAGGTATCGTGTAGAATATCTGTTTTTTAATAAATAAAGGATAAAATTTTGGAAAACAGGATCACAGAGAAAGAATTAAATGATTCAATGCGAATAAATTTCTTGTACGAAATTCTTTCGGATTTTTATTCTATCTTAAGAAATTTGTTGAAAATCCTAAGAAACAGTTCTACACAAGCTTGAAAGTATCAACGAGAAAAGCCTATCTTTCGATCTATAGATTGTGTGTGTTTTTGTTTACAAAGTTACTTCTTTTCGCGGAAATTCAATCCGCCAATCCTGATACAGAACGGCCAATAAACATTATGGACAGGCAATCTTCCGACGTGTATATATATGTATATTTATATATATATGTATATTGAATAAAACTTCATATCGAAATACGCTAGAGTAGGAATACGTGCAACTACTGAAAAAAAAAAAAAAAAAAAAAAAAAAAAAAAAAAAAAAACAGAAATCTATTTTGCAAAATTGTGATTTTCTGATGTTCGAAATGAATCATATCGATGTGTTTAGAAATGTTTGAGTTGTATTTAAAATTCTTCGTTTTATATTTGTTTTTCTTCTGAAGTTAATATTTCGTACGTGCGTATTTAAAGTTTGAATCAGCGCGTTTTGTTTTTTTGTGCAAACAACATTTAACGATATCGCGTGGGAGACAATTTGAACGCTTTTAACGATGTTACTAATCTTCGAAAATCAGAAAAATCAATTTTGCAAGTTGAATTACAGTCTATTTTTTCCAATCCGCTCATTATCGCTGGGACATGATACGGATTATTATTTAAACAGAAACTTTTCAAAATCTTCGGCTATGTAACACTTCTCTTGTTTTTTCGCTGTAAAACGATTCGCGATTTTTACAAAGGTCGCGATTTTTTTCTTCTGCACGCGGATTATGTTTCTTAGATACATGTATGCGATCGTGTAATAACTGAATAACGACTTTATAACTCAAGGAGAGTTATGTAGAGAATAATAATAATATCTTACGAAACAATAAACGAATGAACATAATAACTACATATGTTTATATATAAATTACAATCTAAAAAAAATTAAAATTATAAATGCGGAGAATTTTAAATAAATATCACTTACGTATAAATGTTAACGCAAATCGCAAGAACGTTAAAAATCTCAGTTATGAATATCTGATTTCATATAAATCTCACTAGTTTATGATAAAGAGATAAGTTCGTTATTAGTTTTGATGTTAGATAGAATTTATTTCAATTCGACTACGTAACTTGAAAACTCGAACAATAAGAAATGCTTATCGCTCTTCCCTGGTAATTTATATATAAATCAATAAAAGCGAAATTCTCTCTAAACTCTCGGTGAGAACAATATTTTGTATAAAAAGCATATTCTCTCTCTCTCTTTTTTACAAGACCAAGAAAGTATATACACGGGAACGTAATTCCCTTTTCCAAGTTATTCTATAATAATGCTGCGACAATTATTATTTATATAACATAATGTGTACAAGCTATTCCATATTTGTCTCTTTTCTGTTTTTTTTTCTGTTTTTTTTTTGTTTTTTATAAAAAAACAAATACGCACAAAAATCCAGTGTCGTCAAATTATACTTGTAAACATTAAAACCTGGAAAACTTCAGGCCCCTCGGAGGCTCTTCTACGTGTGTAGCAAACAAAGAATTTATATTACAAGGCACCGCATATATACAATCTATTAGAAAGTTAAAATATTAAACAAGAGAGTAAACGATCGTTTTTGCCAAATTTTTAATCGAAGGAAAAAATTGATCTACAATATTTATGAAGTACATTTGTCAAGAAAGTAGTAAACTTGGAATAGTCTGTACAACATATATATATATATATATATATATATGTATAATATTTGTAAACAATATGCGAATCAATTCACGGATGGATCGTAAATAATTCTCGTTCACTGAAAGAGGACCTAAAATGTTTCTCGATGATCGATCGATCGCGTTTGTAATTGACGCCCTTTACTATTCATGCCTTGATTTTTTTATTACATTATGTGTATTCATATTTAGTTTTTTTTTTTTTTTTTTTTTTTTTTTTTTTTTTTTTGCGATCAGTCAGCTCTGCTTAAAAAAAAATAAAAAATAAAATAAAATAAAATACGCGCGACGTTGTTCTCGACAGGGAACTAACTTTTCTTTTAACTCTGCAATCGTCAAGTTGGGTCACAACTAAACACAGTTTAGTTGTGACCCAACTTGACGAATATACACATCGTAAATATATTATTTGGATAAAATTATTCAATATCGCGTTAAACTATAGTCTATCTATCTAACATCACATGGGATATTTCTCGTTACTGTTTTTTTTTCGCGGCTCTTAAATTATTATTAAGTTACTTAAAAATGTCGCGCTAATAAAGTCACTTAATATTATACAATTATCACACACAAGTCCCTTTTGCGAGATGTTTCAAATTAAGTGAAAACAGCGGGAAGAGACTGCCTCTTGATAGTGATAAGTAATTCTTTTTATTAATTTAATTAATTTAAACCTCGATTTATACACTTGGAACATTCTCGTCGCGTGCAAAGAGTTAAATCCACAAAATCGTAGCAAAAAATTGTTTAATTGCTGCTGTTGCTTCGTTTCTCTCTCTCTCTCTTTCTCTCTCTCAGAGTCGTTCGGTGTATTTTCGATCGAATGCTTGTTTGATAACAGTAAAGAGTATCCGTGTGTGATTGTTATCACGTAAGAAAAACGTTTCTAGATTCTGTACTCGAGACTATAAGCGTCATTCTTACGTTTCTTCAGTGAGGAGTACGGTTTTTTTTCGGAACGCGGCGGGGAGGGAAGGATACTAAATATATAGAAAATGCGCGAGAGTTGTTCGAGAAATAAGTAACGACGCGGAGGGAAGATTTGTGGAAATTATTATTGTGTCGAATTGTGTCATTGAAAAAATAATACGGCAGAAGATGCGTCGTTCTAGCACCTCGTAGAGTTCTTTTTTTAGGAACAATTGCACTTTTTTTTTGTTTAATCTGCGATGGTCGCGCAAAGAAAAATTTTATACGGAGAAAATGACACAAGCCGATTTAAAGGCCTGTAGTCGCGTGCACATTTTAATCACTGAGGTCAAGAAAAAACCTCTCTTCAATGTTGCGTATATATGTGAGATGGGAAGGAAGGGGTCGGCCACAAAATTGAGGATCGAAAGTGTTGTCGTTTCTTCTCGAACCGATGTGTCGTCCGATTTTGCGCGCTCTCCTGTTACAAACAAGCTCGAGGACGCGACGGTCCAATTACATCGCACACACAATATCGGTTACGAGAATTTATTTATTTTATCAATAAAGTTTTCCGCGCGCGAAAATGGACAACGCCACCACGTATGTGTGACACGCTGCGTTTACAATCCAGATACATTTTTCATGATCCGACGCTGATCTCCGACATTCCGAGATGAGTTGAAGAGACTCTCCGAGAGATTTACGCGATTTACGTAGATTACTGTAATGTACATTACAGTATTAATATATATTATATATTAACATATATATCAATGTGCGTGTGTATATATCGCAATGTGTTACACGTTAAAAAACAACGCCGATAAGAGACAGAGAAGTAAAACACGTTCTTTCCCGTGGAGAAAACACGGATTGTAAACCACAGCGGATAGCGGGTGGGTTCCACTTTCGTCATAAAACGGGAGCTCGAATCGCGACTAACAATATCCACGACTATGTGTCCGTGAGAGACTATTTACAGATTAAATACACGAGGAATTTTATTCTTATGGAGAGTTTCTTCTCGCGCTGATACACGCGCGCGTTCGTTTTGAATATAGCGATATAAGTCAATCTCTCTCTCTCTCTCTCTCTCTCTTTCTCTTTCTTTCTCCTTAATCGTTCACACGTTCACCCTGTGTCGACCTGACATTCTTCGCAAAGCACAACGCTCTATTATTAGGTTTCTACTTGTCTCCTAAGTGTTTCTATCGATCATTGTTCCAGCAGTTCATAGCCGAAAAAGGACGGCTTTTGTCTCCTTCTATCGTTCGTCACTTCGTGTCTTCCTCGGAAAGCACACAATAAGAACCACAACAGATTGTTCCTTTTATTTTCTTATTTACTCGTCGGACATTTTGCAGCATCGAGATGTTTTCTTTGTTATTTTAAAATTGGCGAATTCTCTCTATTGTTCCTCCGATTTATACAGAATAACTCACAACACACACATGCGCACACATTTTCTCTCTCTCTCTTTCTTTCTTTCTCTTTCACTATTGTACAGCTTGACTGTGTCTATATACAGAGTCAAGCCTCTCTCTCACTTTTACAATATATTTCTTCAAAGTCCCACCTTGCTATCTAACAGCTCTTCCGTAGTTTTCTACATCAGTATGGAGCTACAAGGCGACTTGTGGCTTAATATTCTCTCGAGACCGCACGTATTAGAACTAGTAACTCTCTCTGTTCCCTCATTCCTTTGTCGTCCCTTTGTCGTTCCGTCAACAGTTTGGAGCTACAAAGCGACTAGTTGCTTCTTTTATAATATTCTTCCTGAATCGCGCAAATCTACGTTGTAAATACAGCTATCTCGGTGATCGTTCTTTATCAATCCTATTTAATTTTCTGTCATGTCTTAATTCACCGCTGTGTCGAACGCAACGCCGAGACGATTGACTAATTTATTCTTTTATCGTTTTGTTTTTTTTTTATGTTTTTTTTGTTTTTTTTTGTTTTTATTTTTTTTCTTTCTTCAACAAGTCTAGAATTGCAAAGTCATTCGTTTTTCTTTCTCTAAGCACAACGCGACCATTTCCGACTAATAAATTGTTTTCTTCGACGTCTACAATTTCCTAATTGCTTTTCCAGTAGACGAACTTCACGAATCAAGTAAATTGTTCTATTCAATTATCGTGAACGCTACAATTCTCGAATAACTGTTTTTTCTTTCCCCACATCGTGATCAAATCACTTCCTCATTTTCTTCTAAATTAAATTTCAAAATGACTCTATTCTGTCACCTTGACGCTACACACTTCGAAATGCAATTGCTAACTATTTCCACCGACGATCCTTCCGTTTTCTTTCTTCATCATCCTGTCGTTATCTTCCTTGTCTCTCCAAAGATTTTGAAGGCACAAGACGATGTGTCACTTTGTCACTTCTTCGGAACATAATACTAGAACCGTTGACTGGCATCCTTCTTCGCTCGTCCTATTCACAACACTTTAAAACAAATCCTTGTAACCTTGATTGGTTGAAAACTTTCTTCGAGCACGTGTTTTCCTCGCGCGCGCGCGGATCAACACCTCTTTCGCGAGTTCGTCACTGATCATCATATGTAACAACAACACATTGACACTGAAAATTATCATTCTATGGAGGCGTCGTCGTCGTAGTGCGAGAATTTGAGAAACACTTGCTCTAGAGTAGTTTGACTAAAGCTGTACTCCTCTATGTCCAGTTCGACTTTAGCTGTAATCAGAAAGTTTTCATAAAATTATGAACTCTGTCGCAAACAACACTTTGCGATAACAAACTCGAAGCTCTAAATTCTGAGCCATTTTTGAACACAAGAACAACTTTGAACTTTTGTGCCATGCTGGCTAGATCGTGCGAAATTTCAAAAATCATTCAATTCCTTATCAAGCTGTTTTTCTCACCCTTTTCCAACTGCGTAAAACACTCGGCCAGCGAGGTCACAGCGTGTTGAGGTACGGCGAAAACCAGTCGATCGGCAAAACTCTCCTCCAGAGAGGCGTCGGAAAAGAGACCGGCGACGAACTCCTTCAGACCGGCGATCCTGTCGCCGGAAGGTGTCGTCGGCGTGCGATCGCCACCCATCAGTTTCATCTCCAGAGTGTAGCCGGCGCCGTAAAGGTTCTTCAGGTGTTGCGTCGAGCCGATGCATCTCAACTCGCCCTTCACCATTATGCCGACTCTCGAACACAGCGCGTCGGCCTCCTCCATAGAATGGGTGGTCAGTATGGCACCTCTGCCACCCTGTTGGCGGATATTGAAAAAAAGAACAGCATCTTAGTTCAGAAATCTCCAATAAAATGATCCACTTAAGAAAAAAACTATCCCCGAGTGGTTAAGAAATGCCTTTGATGTGTATTGTAGATAGGTAGGTATAAATACGATATACTGACCTGAAAACTAGCGAGGATCGTGTCCCACAGGAATCTCTTCGATTTCGGATCCATACCCGTGCTCGGTTCGTCCATGAGAACCACTTTGGGCCCGCCGACCATCGCCATCGCGAAGCTGAGCTTCCTTTTGGTACCGCCCGAGCATTCCTGGCTCTGTTTGTCGGCGTGTTCATGGATTTGCAGACCGGATAGATATAGGTCCACGATTCTGTAACGCAGTCGAGAGGATAAAGTATTCAATGGCGCTTTGAACGGATGGGATCTTAATTAACGGATATTCATTATATAATGCAGAAGAGACGTTTATTAAAAGATAATACCTATCGATATCGCCCCACGGGACACCGCGAATCGCGGCGTAACATTCCAGATGCTCTCTCACGGTGATATTCTTCCATTGAGCGTCGTGCTGGGGACAATAGCCCATTTGTTTGAAAGCTTCCGCTATGTGACTACTGATATTGTGACCGCCGATCTGCACCCTGCCTCTCGTCGGTGTCTCCTCGGCGATGATGATCTTCATGGTCGTGGTCTTGCCGGCGCCGTTGTGACCCAGCAGACCCAGAACCTCGCCCGGCTCAACCGCCAGCGAGAGATTCCTTACGGCGATCTTCGGCGGTTTCTTCTCGGCCTCGTCGCGTTTCGAACAGCAGCCGCAGGATGTTACCTCCTCGCGTTGCCGATATTCTTTTCGCAGATTCTACATTCGGACGTTTTGCACAATGTGACATCGGAAGAACATATCGCGCATTTTCCAATCGCCAATTCTTCTCTTTAGTTCACACACTGAGGTGTTTACACATTATTAAAATTACCTGAACTAATATTACAGGCGGCTCTTGAACGGCCGACGAGGTGATCAGATTGAAGACCCTCTGTCGCTCGTTTTTGACATCGGTGTCCTCGTGCTCGCCAACGTCCGTGTTCTCGACTATTTCTTCATTCGTGACGTTCTTCTTACGCTACAAAATAAACATACACGTAATCGTAACTTTCTTTCCTGTGAAAAAGAAAAGAACAAAAATTCGCGCCAACCTTGAAGAGATTAACATTGCCGCCGCTCTTCTTGATATCTAACAGAAGTAACACGTAGAACCAGAGCGGGATATGTAGCAACACACCGAAAGCCATTATTATGATCTCCGTCGTGAGATAATCCCACATGGTGAGATGATGGCAGGCGGCGTTGATGGAACACATTAGGTGAACACGTACTACGTAGTACACCGCCGCGTATGGCACGTACATCGTGTTCAGCAGGGTGAAAACCACGTGCAACGCAAACGCCGCTGTCCCGCCTGCAACAGATAAAGCACATAACTTCTAATTCACATGTAGAAAAAAAAATAAACTTACACATATATAGTACCACACATATTGTACCACACATATTGTACCACACATATCTTCTATAAAATAATTTCAATCGGTTGCCACTTACCAACTCCCAGCATGTCGAGGACTATGACGGAAGAGAACGGCAGCAGTCCAACGAAGGTCGCGACGTTTGGCAGAATGCTCTGCGCGGAATCCGTTTTGTCGAACATGTAACTGAGACAGCTCGAGAAGAGAATGGACGCCGGACAGTAAAGCAAGAGAAGTGTGCCGAGGGTGATGAGAGCCGGTAGCTCCTGGAGAGAAGGCACGTCGAAGAGAAATATAATGCCGAGGATGCACAAGCAGATAATAATCATCAGGCCGATCAGCACGATGAAGTAGCTGAGAAAGTATACGAAGAACGACAGGCCGTTCACGCGAAGCTGGTTCTTCGACTTGATCTGGCAAAAATTATTTCAAAATTATTTTTGTACGCACACATTAGAGTGTTAAAAGTATTGTTAGAAAATTCTGTACAACAGCTTTCTCTTAGAACTAGGATGTAATTCTTACCTCGCGATCGTAAACCATATCAACCGCTAATATAATTGGCACCAATACAAAATTCATGCCAATGAAGACAGCGCTACTAGCCGTGCCGATGTTGAATTCCTGAGGTTGCGACGTTTTCTGGAAGGGATGCGTTTTCACTTCGATCGGCGTAACCTCGGTTTTGCCCGAGATCAGTCTGAATATAAATTTATCAGTTGCAAAACATATATGTGTTAATTAACAGTCGAAGACAAATGTAAACTGTTAAATTACATAATTTTTATATACTCTCTCTGGTTTTCGCTAGAACAATCGAACTACGTTGCGTTATTCTAATTTATGTTGATATTTTTTCACATGATAACTCACCTGTGATAAGTGTTGGAGAGAATGTTCACTAAGATCGGAAGGGAATGTTGCATCGTGCTGTTGTACGTGATAGTTAGAGCCATTTGCGGCATGTCGTAATTGCTAATGTTGAACGCGGCTAGATTCGGTGCGATGGTCAGCAAGTTTGCGTAACTGTCATCGTATTCTTCGATGAATTTCACATCCTGAGCTATGCCATTTATGAAGTCAGTGAGGTCAGTTCCGCTACTATTTATGTAGACAACCTTGGTTTGCTCGCCGTATGTTTCTTAAAAATACAATAACGTTTATTTATTTATTTTTTTTTATCCAATCGATCTTTCATACATTTGTTAACTTTCTGTTCGACTTACTGGTATTGAGTTCCAACGACTGCATCTTGAGATCCACCGTTTGTATGCTGTGTAAGTAGAGACCGACCGTTATCAGAGCCAATGGCATGATAATCGTGAAGTACAGCAGCTGAATATTCCTGTAGAGTCTGAGCACTCGTATACGTAGCATGGCGTAGAGGGTCTGAAGGAAGTTAGGCCGGATCTTAATGGGGTCTAGGCCGAGGCCGAGGACAGGCGGATTTCGATCGTTATGGACGCCGTCCGGTAACTCGCTCGCTAAGAAAAACAAAATGTTGTTGCGTCATTGTCGTATAATTCTAATTTGTTGAACAATGTAGAAAAATATAAGTGTGAAGTTTTGTTCGACGTGGAGAAAACAGACGAAAGAAAACACACACGTGCCAAATTGATTGAAATGCTCACTTTTTCCTTGACTGTCGCCTTGAACGGTGATGCCTTCGTTTTGCAAGCTCTGATATGACGTGCTCTTGGACTGCAACGAGAGCGATCGACTGAGCGCGCGATTGCGCACCATCTTCTTCGACAAGTTGTCCATCGTGCACTCGGTCTCCTCGTCCTTCTCGAGATGCAGAAACACCTCCTCCAGAGTGGTCATCGACACGCCGTAGCTGTTGATGCCGAGCCGGCTGGAACGGGTCTTGATCTCGTGCTCGATGGCGGAGAACAGAGGAGCGAAGTTTTCCACGGAATTGTGAGGTAGGATAAAGCTCAATTCCCGGCCGTGACGTCTCGCCTTCTCCGCTTTGCTCACGTGCGATGTCACTAGTCGATTGATGGCGTGTTCTCTGGCGTTGCCTTCGAGTACTAAGCTGTAGTACATAATTAATAAAATAATTAAGATAAAAACTTGTTCGCGGTTCCAAATGTATAAAGTATATACAACAATATTAGGTAAATCTCACGTTAAATGATATCCAATGCCAAACTTGTTTTTCAGGAACAGGGAACTGCCGCAACATCGAAGTTTCCCCTTGCTGATCACCGCCTTTCTGTCGGCGAGTATGTCCGCCTCGTCCATGAAATGAGTCGTCAACAGTATCACCTTCCCGTGTCGCCTCGACTGCAAGAGGGACCACAGTTGCCTTCTCGAGTAAGGATCCACTCCGGCGGTGGGCTCGTCCAGAATAATTATTTTCGGATCGCCAATGATAGCGATTCCCACGGACAGCTTCCTCTTCTGTCCGCCACTTAGATACTTCACATAAGTGTCTGCTTTCTCAACCAGATCGATATCTTTCAAGGTTTTCTTTACCTGAACATTACCGAGAAATATAGATATTACGCACAGATACACGGAGAAGTACAACATAAGTGAACTGTATATTGTTTTTCTACTTGCTTCGTGTTGTATTTTCGGGCGCGGAATGCCGCGCACCGCGGCGAAAAACTCGAGATGCTCGCGCGGCGTCAGCAGATCGAAGAGAATGTCGTGTTGCGGACAGACTCCCGTCATGTTGCGTATCATCCACATGTCGTTGGAATCGCGCACGTCGTGGCCGAATATGAGAGCGGTGCCGGTGGTGGGCGCGGTCAGTCCCGTGAGAATGTTGAAGAGAGTGGTCTTGCCGGCGCCGTTGTGGCCGAGGATGGCGGTGATCTGGCCTTCGTAGATGGTCAGGTTGATGCCGTTCACTGCCTTGATCTCAGGACGCTTACACTTGTAATACGACTTGTAGAGATCGGTTATCCTGATCGCCTCGCGGCCCTTCATCTCGCGCACGACCGGCTCCACGTCGCGATTTGCCTCCTCGCCCGGAATAAAAGAGTTCGACTCGCCGTTCGACGACGGTACCTGTAAGTAATTCTATGAAAACAATAGAGAAAAAGAAGAAACAAATACTCATCATCATCCAGCTCTTTCGCGAGTGTTTATATTTATTATTATTACACACACGTATCTTTACGAGCATATTAATTATTATTATTATTTACGAGCATATTAATTATTATGTCTATAACGTTTTTTTACACTTTATATTGCGATAATTTTTTTATTTGAAAAAGAAATTAAAGAAATATATAGAACGTAATTTAATGGGACGGAGTGTTTATAAATGTTGTATATTTTTATTTTTAATAACTTACTCTTTGCACTTTTCTCTTGCACCAAAATCTAGGGACGAAGCAGAACCAGGGTGATCTCTTCGTTCCGTATTCACCTGGAATTTAATTAATCCTTATATCAAATTTTATCCGTTTTACGAAGCTAGTATTTTGGCAAATAGGCCAAGCTGTAAAGCCACAGTATTAAAACGTACTTGGTATTACGGAGTCGAAGTAATAGGCCAGACAGGCGTACAGAAAGATATCCAGAGTCATCATGATGAGGCTACCGCCGAAAGGTATTCCGGGACCGGACCACAGGTTGTCGAAATTCACTCCCTCGCCTTGCAGATCCAGCACCAGAGCCTACATACGAGAAAAAAAGTTTTTCGAAATACGTATCAAATTTTTTCCAGTGAAATCGATACCGTGACGAAGACACTTAGAAAAATCTTCTATTATTACATGTTATTTATAAATATATTATTTATAAATACATCGAAGAAAGTGTTTTTTTACCTTGTCCATCGCAAGTGCGACACCGGCCGGACTCAAGAGGGAAACTATCCAGAACGAGATCGAACTGGAATCGTCGACGAACACTTGGATGAAGTACATCAGACTCAGCGTCGTGATAGAAAAGTTACCCAGAACACCGGCGGTCTGAAAGAAACAATATTGTTAATAATAAAAACTGCGCTTTTTAAGAAACTGGAACTTTTAGGTACAACAACTTTGAGCGGGGAAAACTGTGCGTTGAGAATTAACTTACGCGCGACTTGTCAAAGAACGGCGTAATCATGAAGGCGAACGTGATCACGGAGAAACTGTATAGAACCACCAGAAAGAATATCGGCAAAAAATGCGTGTGTTGGAACATCAGCAGAGTGAAGAGCAGCACCACAGCGACGCCGGAGAGCAGTAAGACGAAGATACCGTAGATGATGAACCAAGACAACCTGTATGAAAACGATATTTGAAATAAGTTAATTGTTGTCTATGTTAGGAGAAAAAAATCACAACACTTGTGTCAAATGGTTGTGGGTTAACGATCTTACCAAAACACAGAATCGTTTAGGCCCATCATCTTCATCCCTTCCTTGATCTTCTTCTCCTTCTCGCCGACAATCAAGATCAGGAGATAGGTGATGAATTGTGAGAGCGCCAGAACCATGTAGAGAGGAATAACTACCCTAAAGGCTAACATCCAGTCTAGGAGAAAAAAATATTAATCGATAACTAACTAAAGGAACGCAAACAGAAAATTTCCTAAAATTTCCACTACTTACCAGCAGTGTACGCTTCCTTTGGAAGCATTATTAGATGATAGTACGGCACATGTATGTTGGGTTTATTTTCTGTGTCTAACTGCAAAAAGAGACATCGGGATAAACATCGAAACACTGTTTGATCAGAGATTTCATCTATAATTTTTCTGTTTAAATATTCTTGAAATAAAAAAATAACTACTAGACTAAACGTAAAAACTTTGCGAGGAATGTAAATTGATTGTAATATCTAATTAAACACTCAAAAAAAACTCACTTTGATCTTCGTGAAATCGATTATCATTTGCAGGGCCAGAAAGCCCGAGCGTATGTAATTATTGACAAGACAGGATTCGCCGGTCTCTATCGATAACAAGCCCATCAATTGGTCGTGGGTGCCTTTACGACAATTGACCGCAGAAGAGTACAGTTCGGTCGGCGAAGGCAGTGAGATATATGAAGGATTTGTTCTGATTTCATACCTGAACGAGATATGAAGAGTTTCTTAATTAACAAACGACGTTTGATTGTTGACACTTGTTAGACTTTGAAATTAGAATTAAATAAGAAGAGAGAATTTTCCCTCTTGATTGATTAACGTTAAAAACAATAGAAAAGAATAGAATCGACAATTCTTTTTGAAACGTCTCTCATCGCGAGAACTTTCATCATTGTTTTACTTTTTTTTTATTTCTTTTTATCTTTTATATCTTTTATCTATCTAATTGATCTTTATATTCCCGAACGAAGTCACGCACCTGATTGGCAGAGATTTACGATAAACGGTGTTAAAAGTTACAGTCTTACATGAGACGCTGCGATATCGGTTGAGGATCCTCGAAGATAACCGCCATCGGCACGCTGTACGGATCTCTCCAGTATGCCGCCTGGAGATTATCCTTCGTGTCGAACACCATAAAGTTCAAGGGTAGCTTATTGGGATTATGCTCCCAAGTATCGAGCCACAGGGTGTTCATGTGGCTCAAGAAACTCTGGAAGATTAAATTTTTAAACTTTGTTTACAACAGCAAAATTGTCGCAATGTGTGTCGCTAAAACACGCGGGATTAAATTAACGATAAACGCGATAAGAAGAGAAAACTTTTCACTGACAAGAGCGTAATTTCATGTACGAAATGAAATAACAATGTTATCGCGTAACAAGTTTTTACCTTCTCTCTCTCTCGAACGATTTAAACTTGCTACGTATGTTATTTAAACGCAAGAAGAAACGCTCGATTCAACGTAAAGTGATGATAGAGCGAAATATACTCACGAGAGTCTCCGTAGAATTGGGCACCACGGCGATCGTGATGTTCTTGGAACCGTTGAAAAATTCGACTATATCCATTTCGTATTTCGGCTTCGTGATCGCAGGATAGTTCGGGTTCGGTATGCAGACCTTGAGCACGATCAAGGCCCCGAGGATATAGAGGGGTAGAAAGATCTCCTGTGGGCAATCACACACCAAGCGATGACACACTCTGATTTCGGCGGCAATCTTCGGAATGAAAGCGCCGGTTTACACGACGCGTCGCGTACGGGAAGAACCACAACTTCTCCCCGTTCGCGCGATTAAATAATAATTGGGGAAACTTCTTCTCGGCGAAGGGAGAAGAGCGCTTTTACATCGCTTGTACATCGAAATAAATAACCGTTTTCGGATCTCGTTTTTTTTCCGTGGAGACGGAAAAGAAATAATTCTGACACGAGATCTCACGTATATAAAATATTTTAAAATTCGTTGCGTAAGCGCGGCGAATCGAGAAGGTTTTTTTTTGTTTTTTTTACCTTTTACGAGCACATTTTTCACAAAATATACGAACGGTCCCGCGCGTTTTATCGCGCGTATAAATAAGAGAGATCCCTTCTCGCGTTTCTCGCAGTTAACGTCCGTAATGTGCATGCGGATATAGAGGGTAGTTTCTCTCCCGCGTTTTCCGTTGCATCCTGACCCTTCCCTAAACAAACATACGGAGTAAATTCTGCACGACAAGAAATCCCCCGTGTGCGTGCGTGTATCTCATGTAATTATCCCGAGTTTCCAGTACATACGCACACCTGCCGTGTTTTGCTGCTGTTTTTTTTTTGCCGAACACAATACATCCGTATTATGTTGTACTTTTCTGAAAAAAAAAAAAAAAAAAAAAAAATTTCACGTGTGACAATTTAGAGTAAGATTACGCAAACACTCGCGCGGGTTCTTTAGGATTTTGTTTACGAGAAATTAAAAATTTATCTCTCTCGATAAAAATTCAATACAAACTTAGAAATAATTTATCATCGAAATAAAGTAATAAAGCTCCGTAAGCTCAGTCGTGTCATACCGCACGGGAATATGACTTCGAAATGTCGTCGCCATGGCGATCAACAAAGGAGCCGACGCGTACCTTTCCAGTATACCGCGGCGATATTACCGAAACGTCACTTGAAACCTAAACCGATCTCTCAGAGGTCTTTTTAACGCCCGTTATATTCGAATCGGACGTGTGCAAAAAACCAAATTGCGTCTTTTCCGCGTCCCTGCGGTATCAACATGACGATTACGTAACGTCGATCGATGTAATGCCGGTTAAGAAAATGTCGTAACATTCGGCGAGCGATTTTGTTTGTCTGCTTGAGAAAAAAAGAATTACAAGCGGAACACAATAAATACAAACACCCACATGGTAATTGCTTTCATATGAGATTTAATTTGCTGTTCACTTGCACGCGTCGCCATCATTTTAAATCATCTCTCATCACGCATTGTCGCTTGAGAAGACGTCACGTGCTTAAAACAGTTGTAAGAAAAGCAGATTGTATACATAGCAATCAGAGACAAATCTTCGAATTCTAAAAAAAAAAAGGTGTCATCGGAGGGTAAGGATCTCGACGCAATGTCGTTTTTCGTGGACATTGTCACCGAGGACACGTTCTACGAGAATCTGACTCTCGGCGTGGTCAAGATACTCGAGAGTTCGCCGTGCGTGAAAAATGTATGGCTCGAGAGACGAAACGGCCAGGAGCCGAGCGCTATCGCCAGCTGGGAGCAACGTCATTGCTGTGCACTTCCTGAGGACGTCCGGAATTTCTACGCCTCGATTGACGGTTTCCTGCTGCAGTGGAGTCTCGAGATAGCGGGTAAAACCTCGATACCTTCAATCTAATCTCGCACTCTCGACCCGACCATTTTTTTCCACGTGTCTTTATTTTATTTTATTTTATTTTTTTATTAATTCACATCTTTATTATACATTAATGGTTTTAGATATTTTTTCAACTTGTTGTCTTCTTCTGTTGTTTTGTCTTTTTCTTCTCTTTTGCTTTGCAAGCACACGGTCGAACGCGAGTGAATACACGATATATCACGATGAGATAAGCATTGCCACTTCCTAATTATCAGAGACCATTATTCACTGATTTATCAAACTCCTCGCATGTCGCGGCATTTTGTGTATCGACAATTCTAAATCTTCCGCTCGGCGAACAAGTAAATTGAAACTGACACGTATCATTCATCACGGATGTGACCTGATTTTCCGAATAATGAAAGATAGCAAGTTCGAATATCATCTCGTCGAAAAATGATACCCGTACAATAATGTAAAAAAAAAAACAAAAGTTCTTCATGCTTGGAAGTGTCTGTTAAATGTATTCTGGATTTTCGGAGTTTTTAGCAGTACGGAAAATACAATCTTTTCTTACACAAAATATGTATCAACACTTAAACAATTAATTCCGTTCACGCAGGTGAGGAGTTCTCGATAGGTCGCATGGAGATCAATAGTCTGTCGTCGTTGAAGCGATACATCGACAGGGATCGTCAGGCGGGATCGTCCGCGCAGGACTCGGGGACTCAGGCGGCGGAAAACGCGGCGCAGGACGCGCCGGACAACGATATGTTCTCCGATTCCCGCAACGCCAAGTTCTTCGAGATCGGCCAGTGCTTCCCGGGTTCCGACAACGGCAAAATCTATCTGGCGTATCGCCCCAAACAGGAGCAGGACACGCCGAGTATCTGGCTGCATCGCGAGGGCAGCTGGTACCACCTGGCCGACAGTTTCACCGTGTATTTCCGCATGATGCTCGCCCACTTGGGTCTGCCGTTGTGGCAGTGTTGCGTGTCCGGTCTGCCTCTGCCCACTTGGGTCGAGCAGGCGTACTTTCTGGTCGGGCCGCATCTCTTGCCGTCCACCGTCGAGCCTGTCGAAACCGTGTCCACGTCGTTGTGGAACAACGGCCCCGTCAACGTTCTCGATCCGGCTGTCTTCAAGACGAGAGACGGCAAACAGAAAAACGCTCGCAAGAAGTGAAACCGAGTGAAATGCCACCGCTGGCAATTTCCGGTAAAAATTGCTTTCCGCTCGCACGTGCGCGAAATCGATTCTTCTTCTTATTGCGTGTGAGAGAATTTCTATACAGATGCATCTTGAACCTTTGCAGGTCGAGCTTTTAGCGATGTATTGCGCAACATATTAAAACGTAATTTCTCCGTTCGGTGCGTCGTCACACCGAGAGAGAGACTTGCGTTCAGATGAGAGAGCGCGATGATAAAACGATATTTGACATGTCAAATAAATAAATAATAATAATGCATCTTAATTGTTTTCATTTTTTCTTTTGTGAAATAGACTTTGAAGGGTCTTATTTCACACGGCAAAGATGCAGCGCAGCGCGATGACATAAAAAAAAAAAAGAGAAAAATTCGACAGAGATACTAAGCGTCTCTCTTACTCTTTGCCGTCAACCCTTGGCCCAGTTGGCACTGCGATTACGCAAAAACGTCCAATTGGCAACGTAGTTGGCGAATGCGAATCGCGATGAGAGACGCGCAGTCATACGGTCGCCGTTCCCACGAACGCGCACGCGTTCTTTCCTTCTTCGTTGTTTTCACCTATCTTTTGCCGCGCAATTTCACAAATTTCGTCCGATACACGTCGAAATCTTCTCGTATATTGCGCGCGAGAAAAAAAAACTCACTCCCATAGCCGAGAAAAAAAAAATAAAAATCTTCGCGTGTGATTCGAGACGATATATGCATTTTCGCGCTCTGATTCTCTGTATATACATTATTCATACATTCATTTGGCATGTGATCACGGCGTGCTCGAGCGGGACAGGTGTCGATTTGTAGTATTACCGTATTTTCTTCGAGAAAATTACCGAATAAATAAAGCTCGATCGCACGACTATTCGCCGTGTAAAGCACGTTGCATGTATATACATATACGTATGTGTCTCTCTCTTATTTTCGGATCTCTCTTTGACGGTAGAAATTCTACATTGTTCTAAACTATAATCGATCGTGTAAAAAAACACACACGTCGTACAAGCAGTGACTTTTTTTACGACGGAGAATTTCAATTTTTCTATACTGAGGGAATAGTTTTGTTTCGAATCGAGTAAATACGTTTTCTTGAAACTGTTATTTTGCTTTTGATAGAAGGAATTGTTTGTGTTCAATTTAAACAGAAGTATTATTTTTTTTTTTCGTCTATAAATACTGCTTTTGTAAAATACATACTATCATTTATTAATTGAAGATAGTTTTTTTTTTTTTTTAAACTAGCTTCAAGATGATATTTTTTCCCTCAGTGTGCTACGTAAAAATTATGAAGACCATAGATCGAACGTACCGCCATTGTTTTCCGCTTATCGCGTTGCTTCAGCAGGAGATTTCTTACGAGCATCGCCCGCAGCTGGGAAAAGTAGACCGCGCACGGACTCATCCTGCGAGATGCGTTCACCCTCTCGTTCTCTGCAACACAAATGTCAGAGGGCTAAACGACGACGAAATTTCAATGCGCGAGCGAGCGGGCCGAGGGGGTAAAAGCTCTAATTCTGTTGCGTTATTGCGACAATTCAATTTTAATTCAATTTTGCATTATACACAGCGTTGTATCTCTCGAAAATGTCAAGGCCGTGCTGATAATCCACCTCTAGTAAAAAGGGCTAAAAAAATTAAACGCACCGCTCGTTATACAGTTGACTCTCTACAAGCGGACGTTATTGCTTCCGACGCAGATTTAGATCAAATTAAAAATATTAGCTGGTTCGAGAGTCGCGCTATTTTTGTCACTTTGTTGCAACAAAATCGAGAGCTTGAAAAAAACTGTAAATTCGTAAAAACGTAAAACGAGGTGCGATATAAACAAATATTATTGGAAATGTTTTCACCATCCACCAAATAAAAACAACAATATAACTAATGTAATTAAAGAAAAAAAAATACTATAACGATTTAAAAAACATGCAAGTAAGATTAAAAATACATTTACTGATTTAGTCGTTTTTTTATTTGCAAGAAACCGTTGCGAATGACAGGTGAAAACAAAAAAGCAGTAATACGTAATCCGCCGCTTATTGCGGACTGTAACTTGCCACTTAATTAATGTTTGAAGGAAGGGAAGGCAGACTATCTCGCTCTCCCTCCTCTCTCTCTCTCCACTTCAAAAGCCTACAAGAGCGCGAGCGACGTGGAAGAAAGGCCGTGCTCGGATGAAGCAGACGTACGACTGCTACTACACAGCACACGGGCCGCGTTCTTCTCGATTAATTAGCTCAATTTGTTTGCACATCTGCACGACGCGATCTACTCACATCCTCACCCGCCGCCTCCGTCTATTCTCCACAGTAAACTCGCTCACGTGCTAACAATACAGCTGCAGCGATCGTTCGACATTTGCGTTAATTAATAGCTCGGCGACTGAAGTAAAATTTGGAGAATCAGTTAGCGAATTTCACGATGTGTATCAATTACATTTCCCCGCGGAATTCGAGTGCGAATATTTAATACACGCATATGGAAGTTGAAGATCGCGCCTCTCCGCGTTTTATGCGCGCTCAACATTTTCTCGTCTTCCCGGCCTTTTATTTCCCCAACTAAATTTTCCATTTTCTCGTTACAAAACGCAGGCAAAGATTGCGAGTTTTAACTCGACATAATAAAGTGGTTAAAAAAAAAAAGACAGAGAGAAAAAAACACAACGGAAAGATACTCACATTAATTCTGAAGTGCGCCGCGTCCGGATGATCCAAAGGGGCGACTCTAATCGGCCGTACCCTCTTGACTGTGATTGTTGCTGGTGGTCCCGGTGCCGTTGCTGTTCCCGGTGCTGTCGTCGTTGCTACGTTGCTGGACGCTGCCGCCGTTACCGACGCCGATCGATTCGCGCTGCTGGGACGTTGCCTTACCACGTGACGCGACGGCGGCATCGCAGCGACGGACGACAAGGACGGTGCGCTCGGAACAGCGGCCGCATCCGTTGCTCCTCGCCATGCCTGGCGCCGTTCACAACTGTGTTTGTTGTTTCCCCCGAAAAAAAAAGAAACCGAAGACAAAGGGTTATCATCGCCACCACTTTCGCGACGTTTCAACTCGAAATTCCCGCGACCTCATTTTCACGTTTCTCAAAGAGAACCATTTTTACCGGTGCTCTTTTCTCGATAAGAAGTGACACTCGGAGGAGTATCTTAAAGCGCGTTCACGCCTTCTTTCTGGACTATTTTTAAACGCAGCCGTACATATACGTATCGAGAAAAAGAACGAATATAGGTTTGATTGAGACGATCGTGTGACGATGTGAACTGACCGAGTGCCTGAAGCCTAATGAAACTTGGCATATGAAATTCGGATTTTAATAAAGCTTGGCACATGTAGCACACCCGATAAGTGAATTTTCTCTCTGCTGCTCCCGTGCCAAGAATCGTCTCTCTAGACGCGGCGAAACCAAACTTTTACACACGGTCTCCCGATGTAATTTGTTTAACGTTTTACCACGTGCGAAATATATTTCATACATGAGGGTGAGAGAGCAATCTCATCCGCACGGAAAAAAAGCAAGATCGGATCGGCAACGTAAATTTCGCAATATTTCTCGCCGCACGCAACACACAGCGAGCGCGGAACAATGGACTAATCTGGAAGAGTGTAGCATTAAATATATAATATATGTATAAATTTACACACATATAGACGAAAAAGAGAGGGAGAGAAAGAGAGAGACCTACCTCCGACCACAACCAGGTCAAACTTCCCTGCGGTCGATGAACGTGATTTAGGAACGTGCCTAGACGAGGACCAGGGGAGAAAATCTTCCGCAGCCTGATTCTTCTTCTCGATTTTCCCACGTTGTCCCATTCGATCACGTCCGCGAGAAAATTATCGCCTGGATGCAAGTTTTATCTGCAAAGCGAAGAAGAGAGCGATTCGAATTTGCTTTTTCTTTCGAGTTATTTTGCGCGCGAGACTTCGAACGGCGCGAGCGCGCAAAACAAAAAAAAAATCGATTTCCGTTTGTTTCAATTCAATGCCTCGATCGGATTGCGTGATTATTTATTACCTGCGCGTAACGAGATTGATCACAAAGAGATCGTCGTATTTATTACACAGAGATATTCTTAATTGGTTGCGCATGTTGCCGTTCTAAATACGGAAAATCGATATAACATAATAAAGCGATTCCGTTCGTCTGCTTCTGACCGTCGGAGAAATTCTCACACAGAAATCGCGAGAGACGTACCTCGCATTCACGTCGCAGAAGAACAACATTTTTTGTTTTGCGACGTTCTGTATAACCGTAAAAAAAAAAAAGAAGAAGAAAAACCCAAGTTTTTTAAGCACATTAACTCAAAGTGTTGGCGAGTTTTTTATTTTTTTCCAAAATTCATTAATTACTTGTTACTCGGTGTTTTTGTGTTTCGAGAGCACCGCGAAACTTTTAATTAATATCTTTTGCGAAGACGTTTCAGAGCAAGAGCCAACTGCTTCGAACGATTAGAAAGATTATGTATTTTCTCTCTACGAACATGACATTTAATACTTTTGAAGCTTTTTATAAGCCGTTTTATATGTGATATAATTGCGTCTTACATTCTCTCTTCGTTTCGTTAACGACAGGTTTACCCGCGTTTTACGTCACTTTGATCGACGATTTATTTTCTAATAAACGCTCCACATTTGTTACATCAAGATCTTTAATTCTTTGCGCACACCACTATGAGGGTTCCTAAGTGCGGGGAGATCGATAACATAATGAAGTGGTTCCGCGTGTTCGCCGTTGAAAGTGATGTGTCCTTGTTGACTGACACACTTTTTGTAAGAGGAGTCAGTTCAAATTTAATATAAAACGTGTTTTTCCGCCAAGCTCCAAGGATATACATATAATACAACGCAAACGTTCAGTTTGATCAAATATTATTAATTGTCGTGTTGCGAGTATGTATAAAGATATATAACCTGTATTATTTACAATCCATTAACGACCGCTGAATTAATAATTAATTTTTTTTAACGCGTTTATTTTCGTCGAGAAAAAATTGAAAATTGCAATTTTATGTCTTTGTATTTTTATCGTATAACGTCGTATACTCGTCATGAAAGTTTTATGTCGACGTTACTAAAATAGCATAGATACCAAGAGTTCCCTGAAATTGTGTTTCCTCTTCTTTTGACAGAACACACACACACATTCTCACCGAACATTTATTAAGCACGTACTCTTTCTCTGCGCGAGTAGACACGCAGCAGGGTCGTCACCCCAAGACACGGAGGGGTTGCGAGGTAAGGACATACAAGCGGGACCAGACAGGATGTCGCCACTGCTATCGCGACAATGCGTACTTGGGAAGGGTGCATATATATAGAAGAAAAGGTCCTGCAGAAGTGGAGTAAGTTCGATTGCGTTATTTTTCTCGGAAAATGCAAAGTAAAGAGGGAAAAACTCTTGAAACATTGCACGCAATGCATTTACATCGCGTTAAAAAGCGAGTGCGGCTTACAGCGATCTTGACAAACTTGCGGGAGCAGAAAATAAAGTACCCGATGTACTTCATTAGAGCGAAATAATTCGCGCGACATAAATTCTTATTAAACACAATTATAAACGCCAATTTATTTAACGCGCTTCCGTAAAACTATACTTGATAAATATTGACGCTTGGATTACTTTATTTCATTAGCGTCGGATTATATTGCACTACGCTTGATTAGACTCGCTGTGATCTCTTACTTCTTACATTTATGTATGTGCGACGCGGTATGACGTACGATTGCGCGCTCGAACCTCTTTACCCCTAACAGTATATCTTCTCAATACTCTCTTCTTCTTCTTCTTCTTCATCTCCTCGATGAAAGCGATGATGCGACGAGAGAAAAAAAACGCATTTCTATTCATCGTGTAATCGCGCTCTCGTACACACGCAATATAATCGAGAGAGGAAAACGAGCGTAAATTTCGCTCCGCGGGGCAAACGAGAGAATAGCCTCCTTTTCCCGCTTTCGCCCCCGAGAACAGGAGAGCGCGATTGAAATAGAGGATCTGCGATTTCGCGTCGTGATCGATTGCATTCCTTGAGTTTCTGCCGGCGACAGATCTACTTATCCTCCTTTGATCTCGCGCACTGGCGGCGCTTTAATCCTTCGCTGCGAATGTCCGCCGCCCTCCATCGTCGTCGAAGCTTCGGCGCTGCCATTACACCACCCACCCACTCTCTTTCTCTCTCTCTCTCTCTCTCTCTCTCTCCCCACGCTCTACCGCCACCTTTTGACATCAAATGCCTCGGCATTTAATGCATCCCCGCCGCGCGTTTCAAGAGCACTACTATTCCGCCGATTCGCCGTCGATTCGCTTAGACAACGAACTCTCGTCCTTGACAGATCAAAAGAAAATATCGGCAAAGACGAGCTTCGCCGTCGCGTCACGCGACCTCGAGGAACGCGGATATCGCGCTCAATCGCACCCTTGAACATCTAGATTTTGTTTTTTCACGTCGGTGTTTTTAAAAACTCTATCTCTTTTCTCTCTCCATCTCTCTCTCAATTTCGACGTCGAATGTTTAAAGAGAGAAAAATAATAACAATATATTACGATAAAGCTTTCAATAAAGTGACCAGATTTTCCGTCGCCAATTTCGCGACACTCCACTTTTGATAATTAAAACAGATAATAAAAAACATAGAGCGGAGAAAGGACAGGACGAAAGTCAAGCATTATATTTATATGCGTGCATTATTATTACATATACAAACAAAAATAAATCAAGACGGGTCAAAAATCGGAACTGACAAACGTGATTATTTTAAACACAAATGCAGGAAGTATTACATATAGAATTAATTCACAAATGCAAGACTTGGAAAATAAATGTTATTACACATCGATTGTGTGGTTGTGCAAAACTAATACGAAAGTTGTCAAAGAACTTGCGAATTATTGACACTAACGTACACCGTACGATATAACAGAGTACTTGATGATTCATACGTCACCAATTGTGGACGTATATCCACGAAATGACAAATGGTTACTGTACACTTCGCCGGTCGCACAAGCAAGCAATTTGAAAACGTCAACTCCGGAGAGAGAGAGAGAGAGAGAGAGAGAGAGAAGAGAGCGCAAACTTCACTAAATCCGTTTTCCAGCTCGTCCGCTCGAGTTGGAGAACAACGAGCGGCGAGTTTCGATTCGCTTCGGTCTCCCATCGTGTGCCCTACTCGTGAAAGATCATTCGTCCGAGGCACTTACATCACTTCTATATTATCTATCATCATATTCTATTATCTTCTGCCCCGAGCGCTGCTTTGCACACTGAAAACGATTCTCGTCGAAGACTCTCACTCGTGCGCCTATCGGACTATTTCCGCGGAACGTATCGAGCTATCGAACTGTGAAAATAGGTTCGAATAGGGCAAACCCTCCGCTCCGAGGCGAATTAAAAAATTGCATCGGTCCGTTTTGTGGAAGCTTGAGCGCATAACGCGATCAAGTGCACACAATCGAGCCGACTGCGAAAGAATTCATTGTATTGCAAACAAAAAGTGGAAACATTTGGAAACAACGGGATAATGTGTTTGAAAGAGTTGAAAAAAAAGACTGTGATTAATCGGTTCAAAAGGCTTCAAATAATCGCGAAACGTGCGCATGACGCGAAAGCGATCGAAACTAACACAAAAGCCGGTCAGAGCTTCGCAATTATTGTCGAAAAGTAGTTTTCGACTTCGTAATTGCCCGATACAATTTTCATGTCCGCCGATGTGTAGAATAAACTCATTTGCTGTTTGTTCGGGACGCTGATGGGACGCATTTGACGAACGATAAACGTCGTCGGAAGCGCAGAGAAGAAGGACGTAACTGCGAACCCCGTCCGTCGAGGTCTATCGACCGAAAGGAGGATCAGGAGAAGAGGGTCAGAGCGGCGAGAAAGAGAAAGAGAGAGAGGATGGAGTTTCGTACGGCACGTACCCAAATACCGCCGAACGACGGATATACCGATGCGCGATCGATGTTCCCGACCTACGGATCTCGGCGATTTGTTAGGCCCAACAC
>QVNW01001769.1:0-31023 GCA_014825475.1 Pseudomyrmex flavicornis
GATATATATCGATATGCGATATATATCGATATGCGATATATATCGATATGCGATATATATATCGATATGCGATATTATGATATTTGCATAGAAAAATTCTATTCCTGTTCAAAACGCTACTTAGTATAATCAATTACGACATGATCAAACATGAATCGCACACGCGTGCCTTTTTTCCGCGTTCTTTCTTCCGTATTACTGTCGTACTTGACATGTTCCATGTGCGCGCGTGGTCAGGATGGAAGCAGAAAAAGCGGTTGATGGTGGCCACTGACATGTATGTACGTGTTAAATGTCTTCGGAATATGATGTCATATGTGCGCGCTTAGACGACTGTCGTTTATACACATATAACAAACCGCAGGCGTGGAATAATATTCCCAAGGCGACTGCAAACACTAATTTGCATCACGCGCGATATTGGTACCTATTATGAGTAATAGTAATGTAAACACAGATGTAAGCGCTGTTGATAGACGTCTAACTCGTACCCGCGACTAATCAAATGTCGGCTTGAGATCTAATGATATTTTCGAAAATCTGTACGTCAGTCTAGAGTCAAATTACGGCATAAATTAGAAACTTCCGAATCGTCATTCCAAGTTGGATCTCGAAAGCAATGAAATTCTTCTATTTTAAAATTCAAAAGTTTATTTCTGATTCTTATAACAAATATTTAGAATATAAATCTATTTGTAAATCGCGGGTATTGCATGTGATGAGTTTAGGTTCATGATTTTTAATAAAAATTCAAAAATAAACAATATATCTTCGGTTGGAATTTTGTGAAGTTTTTCATGAAATTTTCTGATCCGAAAATCTCTACGATGCGCAGCACAAAGCTCCAGCTGGTAGATGTATCTCATGCGGCGGCGTGTGGGCGATATCCCGTGAATGATAGAGCTCCAAGATTACTGACTGGAAGCATGAATGAAAGGCTTCGGTCAATTCGATGAATGATCGTTCAATTAATTATACGTGTTATGATTTGGAGCGTGCTGTATTTCGCAGCTGCGAAGCCTCGACAGTCTGGTATCCTGTCACATTGCATTCCCCGATGTTACGCTAACTTAAATTCTAGTGTCTTCCATTTATTTAGCACTCGCTCGTAATAATTACAAAATGTAGTGACATAAGATACATATATATACATATATATATATAAAGAGAAAGAAAAAAGCTGATAAATCATGTTTTATTATATAAAAAAAAAAGAACATACAATTGTCAAAATTTCCACTGTACATATTTGCATCGATTATCGCACATATTTTTACGACCGTAAGATAAGAAATTGACAAAAAAGCAAGAAGATTCGGTCGCGTAATCTCACATTCTCGCGCAATCGCAAGACTCTTCTCGATAGTTAAAAACGCGTGTTATTTAACACGCACGACTCCGAACTCTTTTGCTGATATATTACTTTCGCTGGCCGCAAACATTTATTTCGCCGCGTGTAAACGCTTCATTGCGAGCGATAAACGCGCGATAATGTAATTCCCCGAAGCCGTTTCGAGGCGGATGCTGCTGCGCGAAACAAGACCGCTCGCAATAACTCGCGCGCTCGAGACGCGTTCGACGACGAGATGTCTCTCTCTCTCTTTCTCTCTTTTCTTTTAACTTCTAAATCGAGAAATTATTATTTTCGTTTACTATCGAATAATACTCCGTGACGTTCTTCCTCATTTTCCGCGAAATGAGATCTCGACGCTATCATGCCGAATAAGTTATGTATCCGTCGCATAAATTAAATGCCCGCGAATGATGCGGCTTTAGCTCGTGGCCGCGTTGCATGCTTGATTCCACATCGTTTCAGGAGAAATTGTGAGACGTCGAATTTTTTAATAAAGAGAATCTCGCATATTTGTATGAAAACGCGAAAAATAACACCGGATTATAAATAAAAAAAAACTTTATTACGGCTTCAAATTTTTATTTCTCTTCCCGTAATTTTAATATTTGTATTCGCTTACGAAAACATCTCAATGTTCTTTAGTCTCATGAAATTCACCGTCTTTGCGATTCGATAAAAAACATTACCGAATAGGCTCGCCGGACGTCGGCCCGGTTGCGATAAACTCGGTTCATTAAATTCATGGGCCCCCGATTCGTGTTTTCTCTTTTTCCCTTCGTGCACGCACATCAAGGATTCGTGACGAGCGAGTCGAGCGAAGCGCACGATTAGGGTATAGCGGGTTATCGGAATAACCATAAATGGTCTATCTTCCTTCATCCCCGAGCTCCCGGCTCTTCTCTCTCCCTCTCTCTCTCGTTCTCTCTCTTTTCTTCTCTTATCAGCGATTATCACGCTGAACTGTTTCATTCACGTTTATAATAAATAACTTTAGAGCGTGATGTCATTCGGCAGGCGCATCATTGCCTGAGAAAGAGAGGAGAATCTTTTGGTATAAAACCGCATTAAATACAAGCGTTCTGTCCAATGCCAGAGATTGGTGGACAGAGTCCCTTATTCATTAGTGCAGTGCGCATTCAGATACGAGAAAAAGCGCTGTGTTAGAGATGCATGATACAAGTTGACTATTTATACTATCAACTAGGCGTATTTTAATTTATTTTTACTTTTTTTAATTTGTTGTTCACAGTGCTGGAAAAATTTGATAATTTTTGATGATGATTGTTTTTACGATCTGATTATTTCAGTTTCTCACAAGATTTTGTTTCACTTAATTAGACGGGAAATTGAGCGGAGAGATTGTAACGAATGAGTTTAACCGAATTCGCGGACGCTCTATTTCGGTCAGAAGCATCTTATCCGATCTATATGTGGGACACTCAAGGGTGGACGCAATAATCTCTTACGAAACAAGTAACCTCGATACACGCTATCGGCGAAGAAGTTGCGCGAGTTCAAGGGGTTAGGCACGATGTGTAGCGTTTACTCTCTCGGATCGATCCGGCGAATCTGTAAGCTGCTGATCGTGACTTTTTTTTTTTTTTTTAATTTGAAAACTCTGAATCCGATCGTATGACCGGGAAATACGTCAAACGCCACCTCTTCTTCTCTAGAAGAGGAATGGTTTCCCTCGGGAGTAATTGGTTTATACACGACCGGGGAATCTATTTTTGTAAGAATCATGTGCGCTGCCCCGGAGAAGGATTTAACACTTTCGTGGGTAGGTGACCTGGAACACTTTAAAATAGTATTGCTCATGTCTAAAAAGTCGTTTTTCGAATACAGAATTTTTCCCGATCGTAATTTCAATAAAATTCTTTTATCACATTTAGAATGCGATTTTTGTGTTCAGAAATATTCAGAAATTATAATTTATGTATCAAAGAGAAAGAAAAAACGAGAGGATAAGAAAGCGATAATTATTTATATTCTAAAGTTGGAAAATATGTGTTTAACGTCATATTTCCAACTCATTGGGTTTAATTAAGAAAAATAGAATAATCATTAACTAGTGTTCGAAAAATAAACTTAATTTTCATCGTATTTTGAACATCTAAAACTCACATTTTCAAAGAACAACTTCCACAAATGCGGAAAATAAAGAACCATTTTTCTCGCGTCAACGAAGATTTTTCAAACCGCGTTGAATTGTCTCGCGCGTTGTATCCGGCTGGTCAACAAATTGCCTCCCGCCCTAACAATCTCGAAAACAACATTGCTCATTTTTACAACGCTTGTCGTCTGCTCGAGAAAAAAAACCGATTGTTTATGTCACGTTCTCGTGAACGTGCGAACGATTAACTTCTCAGCGGGATGATTCGAGAATTCCACTCGCGGCCCCGTACGCAATCCCCGGATATCGATTACGGGGCCCCCCCAAAAATAGGGCGGCTGCATATCCGTTTCTATTTCCGCGGCAGTCGATATATCCAGTGACACGATATAAGCATGGTATACTACGCGAGATATTTTTCTCGTTCACGTGTCGACGATAAATTAAAGTCAAATAGAAGAAGCTGTTAGAGCATTTTGTTGCATTAAAAAAAAAAAAGACGGGAAGGGAAATGAAGATCGTGATGCAACGATACCCCTATGCGAAGATGAAATGTTATCTTTTTATAATTTTTTTTCTTTTGATTAACTTCGCCAGCGTTACGCAAACATTTTTGTCTCCCGACACTTCGACGATTATTATAGAATCTTAGTATCGGAGTAGTCAGAGGATGAGAATGACGTCTGAGATAAATTTTATGTAGATTTATCGAAAAATATTTTTAGTATCATATCTAAACACTCATTTTTCCAATCTTGTTTTCTTGTCTGTTGAATTCAAAAGAAATATGCAATAAAATAAATGTTGTAGTAAATATTTACTCTCAAAGATTGTACTGTTCGCGTAACGTCTAGCCATTAAAATTGTGTCAATTTTTGTCGAGTTTATCTTGCTACTGATATACGACCACAATCATAACATATATACACTTTACATGTTGATCAACATATGTACGTGTGAAGTTAAAACGAAATGGTCGGTATCGACTGATCTCCGATTTCACATCGAATCGCCGACACGAGGACACAATCCAGCGTCCCTGAATCCGATCGTTACGGCTGATAAATCCTTGCATTTGCGAAATCACGACGGGGTCGACGGTCAGTCGACGGAGGCGTCGACGTCGCGAGCAAAATAAAGCGTTGTAAACTCTATAAACTTGACATTCGACCTGCAATGCGAAACGCACGCGTGCGAACGATTAAAATTGGATGGAAACGCTGATGGATGAAATTCGCTGCCGCGTGCAATCGTGCGTTTACGCAACGCGTAACGCACAGGAAACCTTGCTCTTCACCCGCGGATCGGCGATATCGTGTGTGAGGCGATCTATTTTAGCATCTGATGTCACACAAATAAATGGAAGATAAATGCCGATTGCAAATCAAGCCACCGACATTCGCATGATTTACTGCCCGATGTTGACAAGAAAACTTCTTCAATTCTCGCTAATCTATCCGTTTCAGATAATTGTAATCATTTTTCTTTGTAGGAGCGATATCGGGTAACACTTGTAATCGTCGCAAATTACGTGAGACTGAAAAAAAGATATTCAAGTCTTTGGCTTCGCGTGACATATGGCGAACCCCGTACAGCTCTCATGTTTGATTTAATTTTGTCATATTTTTCCCACGAGCGTTTTATCTTTAAACTGTAGACCGCATCATTATTTAAAAAAATCGAACTATTTGAATTATGAACTCCACAGACAAGAAGAATCATTTTTCACGCGCAATTAATACACAATCCACCCTTTTAAATATATTTACAACATTATTTCTTTCTCTCTTTCTCTCTCTCTCTCTCTCTCCCTTTGTCACGAAGTTAAATTTCATGCTGTCATCAATACTTCACGACACAGAGAAGAGTCACAAAAAATTTCACGCCACGATGCATGCATCGCGTATATAGTGTTCGTTAACTCCGAGGACCATAAATCATTGACAGCATCCCATCTCGCGCGTTGTGCCGCAAACTCATCACACATTCTCGATTATACAATTTTTTTGTTGTTATTTTCAACATAGAGATCGTATATTATATAGTTTGATATATTAAAGTTTGAGGACCAAGAAGAGATATCAAGTTTTACAGGTAAAACCACAATATAAAAAAAAAAATAAAATCGAATTATTTGTCCGAAATTGGAGATTGATGTATTGTAAACTTATATAAAAAAAAGAGATGCATTCGTTTTTACCTCTGTAAAATTTTAAATAGTGTGAATTTGTCACACACGTCTACAAGTGGATTTGATTCCATCGTCACATTAGCGATAATGATAGTCTCATTGCTAATTTGATTGACCGTTTGAGCGTAGTTAATTTCAGTAATTAACCAAGGCCGCGCGAAGAAAATTTTAACCTTCTTACATCTTCTTACATGATATGTGTGTGTGCCAAGTTAAGCGTCTTTAGTTCTGGCGTTTGTTTGAAAAAAAAAATCTTGTAAAACACTTGCAAGTATTGTGCAATGCTTATTGCGCAACATAATTAAACGCGACGCACGGTTTCTCGAGGTATAAAAAAAAAAGATGCTCGATATGTATAAATAAAAAAGGAACGACGTTGCCCCTCTCGGCGACGCTCCTTCAAGTCCTTCGGCGAAATTCCTGTTAGCGAGAACTGAAACCGGTATACGACTCTAAAGAGTCGAGATTTCGACGCCGCGGACAGAGAAATATCTTCGAATAAAAATCTAGCAATTTCTGTAGTTTCTTTTTTCTGGATAATTTAAGATTTTTCAACGTGCGAACTGTCATTTTTAGTCGAACTGATATATATGCAGCATATTTTTCTACATACATTTAGCAAACAATTGAAATGAGCAATATCACAGAAACTTTAATAAGATAAAAAGTTCTCGCACGCGTGATATGGTCTTGAAATATTCCAAGCAGATTTCTGTGACTTCTTCAGGAAGGATCGCGCGAGATAATATCGTTTATGCGATATCGATACTGAGATCAGACCTCAGTGGCTTAACCACGATTCTCGCAGAGATTCCCGATCGATCCTTCAAGGATGTTACAAAGGATCTTCGGATCTTTTCGTTCAGTCGCGAAAACGATCGACACATGGGCGTCTGCAAAGATTTTTTTTTCTCGCATAATGACGTCGCGAATATTTTTATTGAAAATGTGTATGATGCAATATATATGTGACACACGAGACATTCACTAAAGATTAACCGTTACTTATTAATACCTCATGATTATATTTAAATAATGTATAATTTGAGATTTTTTTTATTCGTAACTTGTGTGATTGGAGAAAAAATATTTATTTTTTTTGTCTGACTTAAAAAGTCTCTTTAATTTTATACTCTTTAATTCTCTTCAATTTAATTGTATCTTTTTTATTTTGAAAATTTAAGAATTTTTCTACTACATCTTCTCTTACCGTCCACATAAGAACAATAAAAGCAAAGTAGAAAACTGTGTTTGTAGTTTACTAATGTCGGCATATTCTTTTGATGCTCAGTTCTTATAATCTCGTCTAACGGACGATCGATTAAATCCCTTATTGCAGGCGCCCATGCACACGAGACATGTGGATCCTTTATGTGGGGTCAACACTTGCGCGGGTCACACTGGCACTTCGGCGAACGCATGATTACGACCCGCATAAGCTGACCTAAGTCCGTCTACGTGCGTCTCAATGATTCTCTTGGAAAGTATCTCGACTGTATAACGCAAGGAAATCTAATACAGAAATAATCGCGCAAAGTGATATCTCAGCCACCGTCAAGCATTTTTTTTCCTCGACAGGATAAATAATGTCTCTTGAAAATTAGTTGCATAGCAACTCGTCTATATATATATATATATACATATTTTTTTTACCAGTATGTTATTTTATTCGTATATGTAACATACACACATCTTCTTCTTAATCTTGTTAATAGCAACGACGATGTGTGTTAAAACTCGTCTATATTTTTGTTGTCTCAGTGACTGTTTCAATTATACCGGCAACGATATTTATTATGCACAAGCTTCTCTTCTTTTATCGAGAAGAGCTCCCTCGTTTTCTTTTTTTTTCTTTCTGTCCTCGTTTCACATCGATGTACACAGGAAATGCAAAAAAAAAAAAAAAGCACACACAGCTAAAAAGGAACATGCGGACCTAATAACTTGCCGGGTCGCGAATTGATTTTCGTGCGGCGCCGCGTCTTGAGTCGTTAAATATTTCTGCGCGCGATAGCCTTTACTCGAAGCGACGATCTGAGATACGTCGGGAGGAAGAGAGGAGGGTTCAGAAAGACGGCAGAGATCGATGCGAGGAGAAAAAAATGCGCCGAACCGGAGAGGATGCGAAAACGAGGAAAGGAGAAAGAAAGAGAGAGAGAGAGAGAGAGAGAAGCAAAGAGACAGGATGGGCGAGAAGAGAAGGAGCGGTGAGAAAGACGTCGCGATGCATGTATCTTCCTGCGGACGACGACGTCATCCGAGGGACTCGAGCCGGGGAACGCTTAATATTACTGCACGTTATGCAGATTCCGTAGAATCATCGCGTCCCTTTCGTATAGGACCCCTCGTCGTTCCACGCGTCGTCGGTATCGCATGAGCCTTCGACTTCAAAAAGAGTCGATCTTTTTATTTCGACGCTATTTGTCGATGCGAGGTACATGTATCGGCATTTTTTTTGGAGAGAAGAGGGAGGAGGTTTTTTACTGAACTATTGTTCCAGAAAGTAACGGTAATACACGTTATTCAATATTGCACGACAAATACCGATTGGTTTGGCTTGTCGCGTATTATAAATTTCATATCTTTTTCGCGAATCTGAAATGGATTGCATTCGAAATGAGTGCGATTGAAAATCCGAACGGGAGCATATTTCGATCCGCGGCGAGCATAATTTCGATTATAATGCGACAACAAACTCGGCGAGAAAGTTTCGGCGCGTCGAGATAACACGAAGATTATCGGTCGGCCGCGCCACGAAACGAACCGGTCGCGAAACTGAATCGAGACGAGTTGCTCAAAGCGACCAGGTGAGATGGCTATATTCGATTCGTCCCGCCGAAATATTGCGCGGTTAAAACGCGGTCGTAATTTAAAACGGTCGGACTCGCCGTCGTTGCGCCACGCGATTTCATCTTGCATTTCGTTTTAATTATATCGATCTGCATATTTATCTGGCGGATATACGTCGAGTCATGCGACAGGCCCGGTCCTCGCGCGATAAATCAACGGACGTCTCTCCATTTTCGGTGATAAAAATTAATTTCTGCGAGTACTAGTTCCATAATTTAAGTCTTGCGTCTCTCTTAATGTTTAATACCGTGAGATTCGTCGCAATCTGCGTGTCACAAATTGCTCTCTTTATTAATTATTATTAATATTATTATTAATATTCTTTCTGGAGAGAAGGTTGTAAGATGCAAACGCAGTTAGGTTGCGCAATTTTACGCGCGGACAAATTTCGGCTCGTAAATTACCACTATATATATATATATATATAAGTATGCCATTATTATCGTTTTACTCTGCTTTAAAAATTTCTTTTTTTTTTTTTTTTTTTTTTTGAACCCGAGTCGCAGATCGCGAGCAGACCATTTTGCGGCGAAGCCGCAAGGTTCGAAGTGCGCATTATCGTTATCGTGGCGCTACGTACAATTGTGAGGGTTTGGTCTCGGAGTAGTGGCGAGCCACGACTAATCGAGAATGGTATCGAGACGCACGTACCGCGGATAATTTTGTATAAACGACTTTATCGTCACAAGCACTTCCTGGTCATGTACATCACGCAATAAGAATCCACCTGCGTCGTTAGACGAGCCATTAATATAAAAAATAAAGAACACACGATTTAAAAAATTATTTTTATCACGTTTGCTCTTCAAGTGTCAACCTAAATTGGTTAATCTTTTAAATGTGTTTTCTTCAACATGTTTAAAATGTTTTCCAAATTGTTCAATTGTTCAATTTCTTTGTTTCGAGAGCAATTTCTAGGAAACGGAAATAGAATTAATCGCCGCGCGAGTCGAGATTGAAGTTCGATGTAAAGGGGAACGCGCGTATCGTAATGGTGTAAATTTGGAATCAGGGGTTCACGAACCTTTCCGCGCGCGAGAGCCTAAATATTTGGAACGGCGGCTCGCGTAAACGTCCGCCGTTCGACGAAACTCCTCGCACCGACGGATCCCCGCCCTCCCTCCCGCACTTAACTCTATCAAGCACGTGTATACATCACCGCGAACGAAGACGAGGCCTTCGTGTACTTACTCATACTTCGTGTACTTACACTTACCACACTGGTCTTTCTCTCAGCGCGGCGATTGCGTCAGGCGGTTTTCTCTCAAACGAAGAGCCATATGGAACTTCGCCGTTCCTCGCGTATATATATTTGTGCGGAAAAACAATTTTAAAACGAGCTTGTCGAGAGCCTGGATCCATAAGTTTATTGATATTAAATAGAGAAGCAACGCGAAATACAACACAGTGCGACAAAATCTCAGAAGCGCGATTTCCGCGAAAAGATAGATAAGTCGGGGAAACTTTTATTACAATAGTCTCTACCGATAAAGAGAGAAGAAGAAAACCTTGACCACTGTGACATCAGTCTAATCGACAACTTGTCCTTTAATCTCTAACTTTAATTGTCACCCTCACACGACTTTACTTTCGATATATGTATATATATATATATATATATATCCAGTTGTTGTATTATCCAGTTGTTTCCACTTACCGTCATGTTTCCGAGAATTCTTCCGCTTGATCCTTTTGCCGCGGCGCGCTTTGAGTGGATAGTTCGGTTGGATTATTTATTTTTTAGCTAAGAGAAATTTTTCGAGGAAAACGCACCGGCCTCGTCATCTATTGTAACTCAGTCCCGCGTTTTTTTTATACACGTGCCGTGTCAGTTTTGCGTAGATGAATCCACGCGCAAATTTCGCAAAACAAATTCGTTGATTTGACATTCACAGTGAAAGGATTAACAAAAAATTTGCAAAAGTAAACTACAAAGTAAATTCAATGTTCGTGCAATTATCTACATTCACGAGACGTTTGGATGAGATGAAAGCAGCAAAATCGGAGCGTTTTGGCGAGAGAGAGAGAGAGAGAGAGAGACGCCTTGTCTCTTCTTGCGTGACGCGACGCACAAACGAGGCATAATTCCCGACGGATCGCCCTCTTGAGCGCGCGTAATCGCGAAATTATGTCACGGCGTAGCTGTGCCGCGATTCCTCCGCGGGGCTGTGCTCGCTGGTTACGTCATTGTCGCCGATGCATACGAAGACAAGGCGCCCGCCTGCGTTACATATTTGGTAGGATATATCGTTCGCGCGCGCGACGAGGTCGAGCGATCGAACGTTTCGCCAGACGTAAAAAAATTAAAAAGACAAAAATGACAAAAAATTAAAAAAAGAGAGAGAGAGAGAGAGAGAACGAAATATGAGGACTTCGTCAATCAGCAAAATATTTATTTCTTTTTTCCGTCTTTTTTGTCTCTCATTTTTTTAATATTAAAAACTCGCAGAGCGAGACACGCGCGTTCTCGGAAAAAGAGAAGAAGATCAAAATCCCGAGGGGGCTCGAGAAAAGAAGAAGAAGAAGAAAAACTCGGAATTACGGCGCGTGTGCGCCGAGATTGCCAGAAGAAACCGCGTCGAGCGGTTCTACGCACTTAAGTTAATTGCACGAATTACGCTGACGACGCAATATTGATATTACCGAGATAATGCGTGCACGTGGACGGCCTCGTCAAGCAGCGACGACGCAGATTTAGACACAGTAGACAGTTTTCGACGTTTTTCTCTCTCCTGTGCTTTTCATTGAAGATAATTGAACGTTGTTTCTTCAACACTTGCTGCGACAATCGCGCATTAAATTTGTTTGCTTTTATATTTGCAACGTGTTCAATGTAGAACAGAATTCAATAACAAGAACGTAATAATTCTCCGAAGAAAATTGGAAAAAAGATAGATAGTTTTTCCAACTCTGCTCTTATTCTTTTATCGCGATACGAACTGCATTCCGCCGGATCTTCTCCGCCACGATATTTAAGTAGAACGACATCGTCCTTCGCAGCAACGTAATGACGACATTGAGATTATGCGACAGCGCTTATATCATTGCATAAGTAACAATAGCCTTGAAATGCGTCCGAGCTTTCAGATTGAAAAGTCTGTCAAAACATATGTTCGTTCATTGTAGGAAAATTTCTATTGATAGGAAAAATATAACTGATTAAAATTAATTTGTCGAAAATAGACTCATTATGCGCCTTCGCTTTGTTTCAACTTTTTTTTTTTTTTTTTTATCAACCGCGATATTTCTCAGAAAAATATGTTGCGTATCGTATTCTGAGACAACGATAAGCTACGGAATAAAAGTGAGGCACGTGCAGAGAGATAAGCAGAGGGATAAGCAAGGAAAGGGAGAAAAGGAACGGCGCCGTGCACGGATACACGGTATACACGGGTGTTGCGAAGGTTCCTTGAAAGCCTGGTCGGTCCTGAAGTGCGTCGTTGACACAAGCAGAACTTTCATCTACAAGGCAAATGTGTGGAAGCACGATTCCGTTTTCGTCCTCTTCCACGTTATTCAAATAGAGCGCGGCCTTCGTAATCCACTGGCGTAGTCCACTGGGATTATCGCGATATTATTAATTCGTGAATTTGCGAGTTTGCGCACAGAATCGGGTGAAGAAATTGACAAATATTTGCGGCCGCTCGATGACACCGCGCGGACGGGAAAAGCACCGACAATTGTTCTTCTCTGATGCTATTTCTCTCCTTACTCGAAATAAACGAATAGAATATTTTTTGTTTTGTTATTCAAAAGCAACATTACTTATTGCAACAGAAAGATAGAACAAAGGTATGAAAATGTTTCAACGATTTCTTGCGATTATTTCTAATTATGTCGGTCAGAAATTTTGCTCACGCCACTGGTGTCAATCAACATGCTCTTCCTCTCCAGCAGTCTCCGTTCTCAATCCCGATCTGTTTAACGATATCACAAAGCCATTTTTAATGAATTTTTATCTCAACTCTCGCGAGATTCGTTGCAGATATATTTTATTTTCATTTGAAACAAACGCAATTTTATCAAGTTACGTGATTTTCTTTTAGCGTGCACTTGAGATCAGAAATATGTTCAGAGAGAAAGATCTTTTAAGATTCTTCAGATCTCGGAGGCAGCCTCTCGTCGCTAATTTTAGTTTGAAAAAATTTCTACATATCACAAGCTCATATGAAGAATTCTCTAACAAACAACTCAATGTGTTTCAGATCTGCAAAGACTCGTACAGATGCAACTGTACCGGAATAAAAGGACAGCCAGGATATCCTGGAATACCCGGGCCTCAAGGAACGGAAGGCCTTCCAGGTGATATCGGACCCGATGGACCTCCCGGGCCCAAAGGCGAGAAAGGAGCTGGCGGAGAATACGGAGCTACCGGGGAAAAGGGCTACCGAGTGAGTATACAGTATCAAACAAAGAATTTTCGTGATAGTTTATTATATAGAGAGAGAAGCGCGCGAGTTAAAATTGCACGGTTCAAAAATTCAATTAAATAATTCCGATACTATATAAACTCTCTCGAGGATTCAAATACATGTACCTATTAATTACATATTAATTAATTTTCGAAAATTATTTTTGTATCGCCGTATATATGTTTAACCACCACCGCGGTAACTCTATCCATATTTTCCGCACGTGCTACTCCCGGCTAAACCAATTACAACAGTAATTAGTTTCTTTACATGCGATTCCCTCTGTTTTAATTAAAAGTTCGCGATACGGATCCGATATATTAGTGAAGTTTTTACTGTGAAAAAGAATTACTGTTCGGAATGACATTTTAGAATTTTAATGCTTCAACAATGCTTCGTTGTCACAAGCTTTTTTCTCCGATCTGATTCTTTTCTCTTATTTAAATTAAACCAAACTGAAATTCGGTCCATCACGAATGTTAAACAACTTAAAATCGTAACTTGCGAACTGGAACGGCAATACCGGCGTGCCTATGAAACTGCGCGAGTCATTAGAATACGATAAAAAAAAAAAAAAAAAAGTTATCTGCATAATTGGGTCGCCGACGTACAGCGAAAAGATTAAAAAACCGCTGATGAAGAACGACAGACTGCGTATTCGTCGCGTATTCTCGATTCCTCCCCGTTTGAACGCGATTGTTCGCCGCGACATGTGCGCTCTCCGAGAACGAAAGAAAGAAAGAAACGATGGGACAGAAAAAAAAAAAATGGAAGAAAGAAACGCCGTGGCGTCACCGGCCAGAAACAGAACGCTTCCAAATGCGGAGGAAGAGAAAAGATCGCGGACGCACACAAGAGGGAATTACAAGCGGACACCCACGATGCCCGCCCGCACTAACCCCGAGAGAGATGTTACACAAAGTCGCTGCGAATTTGTGGTTTCGCAATTTGTCGGACGACATCGATGTGCAACATCGTGCGATGCGACACGCGGCAGCTGGCACTGAAAATGTCGCGCATCTGGCCGCGGTTGTACTAATCGGAATAGTCTTAATTTTCTATCTAAATGCACACGTGTATGCACAACTTCTAGAGCGATTTCCAGTTTGCAGTAATTTTACATCAATTTTTTTTCTTGATTGGTCTGCTTACGATCGTGATTTATTATGGAATGTTGAAGCGAGCACAGTCGGGTTTTTACAGTAAATTTTTTATCTTGAAATTAATGCGAGAGGAAAGTTCAATTTAAGATTTTAATTAATGAAAAAATTGTTAATGCAAAAAGACCCAGATTCTCTGCTTCAAAATTGGAAAAATTGGGTAATTCCCCCAAAAAATATCTGGAATATATTGTAGTAAGACATTGTAAACTATCTTGTTTTTTAGTTCTTTTCTGAGTTTGTCAAAATTCTAAAAAAATATAAGTTAATACTGGAATTTTCTCTAATCCTCCGTGTTTTACTTCAGATTTTCAGCCGTTTTTTTTTTTCTACTAATGTTTTAGCTCCCTTATATTTTTTTCTGTCTCTTCTCAATCAATCGCTTTTATCCTGTCAATACGGAACTCATCATCCGGACCTGGAAATTTTCACGCACAAAACTTATCATATAACTGACAGCATCACGAAAGGCAATAACACTCGAAGTTTTATCTACGATTTTACCATCAAAATAAAATTGAATCTGCAATAATGATGAGAAAAAAAAAACAATTCTAAAGATATGTATTATCGCGTTGTACGATCGCATTTAACAATTTAGCATCGCAATTGCTAAAAAAAAAAAAAAAGAACTACAGTTGCTTGTGGTAACGGAATGACCAAAGTGTTGGTGTGAGACATCACGCGCTTATTAATCCCGCGAATTATTCATTTGCGTTTGTGGACTGCGAAATAGGACGGCATCTGTCTTCGTAATTTTAACTCTTGAATTAAATGTTCCGCAAGACAAATACAACTTAATTGATAGCGCGCACGCAGAATTTGCGTATGTAATGATCCACTTTAATTTATTAATTAACCATCACGCGATGAGAATACAGTTTGTTCCAGATGTACAAATGAGCTTTCTGAGGAAGTCGCATTTTTTTTTTTCGAACGAAGAAATTGCTTTTTTTATTTTTCTTCTCCGAAGACTCTTCTCAAATTTATTTCGAACTCTGGCGGAGAAAGATATCTTCGAGGAACCGTTAATATGTACCGAATTTTTACCAGCGTAATTTATTTGCCATCGCGAACGCTCGCGGTTCGTCTAACTCGAACAGAAAAAGAAGTTCCAAGAAAAATAATGTCGATAACTGGAAGAGGCTTGTCACCTCCTCGATACGTCAAACGGATTCACTTTGCACTCGCTTCAGGGTGCAACTTTCGATCGAAGCTAAATAGAAAGCGCCGCCCCTGTCGTAAATTCATTACGCAAAATCGAAAATTCCGGTTATTATTGCGGGCGATGTCGCGTCGCCACGTGTGTACCACAATTCGCCAATTATAATGGCGTGGTGGCATGTCACACCATCTCATCTGCGGCGCGCATCGCTCGCTAATTGTGTCGCATCGATCGCTCACACCTCGCATCGATGAAGTGTAATTAAGGAACTTGACACACACACATGAAAAATAAGTGTTAAGATCGTTCTTCGTCATTGTTTCAATGAGAAGAAAAAGAATCTAATTCTAGAGAATCACGAAGAGTTTCGAAAAGCTTTTTCTCTCTCTTTCTCTTAAATGTTAAAAAACTTAAAAACAATATTTATTTAAAATTTCTTACTTGACCGAACTTCTACAAAGTAAGATTTTATTTTTTTCTTTGCTCTGAAAGTCGATGTTTCACAAGAACACAATCATACAAGTCGAGTTGCTGAAGAGAGGACAAGAGAGGAAAGAGAAGAAGCGAGAGGCGAGCTTATCGGTCGGCGACGTGAGTGGCCATTTAAAAGGCGCGGGGCATGACGAATTACGCATTCAGTCGCCGTAATGAACGACCGTTCGATTTGGGAACGCGTTCATCCCTTCTTCATCCTGTCCTCTTTTTCTTCCTCCTCCGGACGCTTCCTCATTTCTCTTTTTTTTTTCGCGTCTTGGTGCGCGCGCGTACATACATACGGCGCGGATTACATCAGGCTTCCTTCTGGCAGCGAAGGGTGACGTCACGGCCCTTTTTGGTCAAAGAGAAGAAGTTGCGGGGCCGTATGCACCGTGTAAGATCGAGCCTCGACTCGCCACTGTCGTCTTGATTTACGAAGTCTTCACGGATTTCTGTTGAAAAAAAAAAAAAAATCTTTCTCTTTTTCCTGTTTCTTCCACGATATCTTCAAATTTATCGGACCGCCCGAGATTTTTAATACCGTCGCTTGTAGCGGGATCCTCTCTCTTCGGTCTTAAGCCACTTTGTCGCAAGAAAAGAACATTGATGGACTTGAAGGATTAGAGAAAATCCCAGAAGGTTTAAGGAGATTGCAGTTCAAGATCGTACGTGCAATTGGAGTCTCTCCCGGAAGAATTTCTCTCGAACTGGCCGTGGGCCGATCTAAATTCAAACCAGTTTTAAAAATTATGAAAAGTCATAAATAACTTAAATAAAAATATAGCTTCTGCGAGATTGTTCACGAATATTCCTTTTTGAGAGTTTTAATTAATTAGTATTAATGTTCATTGACTGAAAAAACGTAAAAATTTATTTAAAACTACGTAAAATTATGTTAACTTCTGTTTCACAATGTAGAACAATGTTTTCCATGTCACTAATTCAAACATTATTTGTTACGTCAACAATTAAAAATAGAAGTTGTGTGCAGAATTAATACAAGCGTAATTTAAACGATGTTTGTATAGTAAATTAAAATATTCCATCGCCTGCCATCGGTGTTGCGTAACTGAACGACGCGGTCCAAAATAAACGCGTTTGGACGCAAGTTTATTCAATTCGCGAGGAAACGACTAATTTTACGAGCATAAAGCGTATTTTCTCATTGCTCGGTTTACATGGTGTCAGCCCAAAGCGAACAGACGCGAATTGACGTCATGATCCTTTTCAGCTCTCGGAAGTAAATAATTCGAGAAACGTCGAACTCGCAGGTTTTCCACAAATCCTGCGATCTGATGATTGCTGCTTTTCATCATTTCCGTTCTTTCGAAATCGTAACTTTTCATGTATTTTCCGAAGTTTATCCAAATTGCTCATTGCAAAAAAAAAAAAAAAAAAAGAAAAATATGTTCAACTCACTATCAAACGAATCTTCAAATTTACATTCCTATCGTATTTCCTTCGCAATGCAATTTCGAGCGCGTTTTTATCTTTTATACGTCAATCAGAGAGAACGCGAATTCAGAACGAGAGAACGTACATCATATAGTGTCGCTGCGCAAGTTTTAACGTCGAAATTTACGACGGGGAGAGAGAAGGGAAACATCGGCTGTCGCTGGCGGCTTATACGGTGTCACTCGTAAAACTGCGGGTCGGGACTGACGTCATGGTCCTTTCTGGTCAACGAAGGGAGAGACAGTGCAAGTTTTGAACACCGCTCGGCGGTGCACCGTGCAGAAACGTTCGCTCTGAAAATTACCGTACGAGTTAGCGGGAATGGCACAATTTTCTGTCGCCGCGCGGGTTAACGATTCGGGCCCGGCCTCGTGGGCGTTAATGACAAATTGTCGACATCTCGCGCGCGCATTCTTCCTCACGCGCTGGTTTGGCATTGATCTCTATCTACGTAACGATTACCCAGATATTACGTATTACGCGCATACATACGTCCGGGATTGACACAAATTGACGTTGAAGCTGCGGCTCTTCCATCGCGAAGAATCAGATGGTTCTATAAGTCGAGGATGTGACTAATCTGTTATCGGCGGAAGAAAGGTCTTTACTTTTCACAGGAATTACTCGTCATCGTCGACTTCCGAATTGAAAATAGCTTCGGAATCAAACGTTTTGTGTGTCTTTGTGCTTCTTTTCTTTTTTTTTCAACTCTTTTCTCTTACGTCTCTCTTTAAAGCACTACCTAGAGATGTTATTTATTCGCATGACGCGTAAAAAATGTTGTAAAATAGAAAATTATTGTCGACGACTAAAGTTAGTAACAGAATAATCGTTTTTTTATTTAATGATTTTTCCGCGAAGACTGTCATTTCTTTTGATGTCAAATTCGCGGAAAGATTGTGTTTTGAGAGAACCTCCCGCTTCGAAATACGTAATACACAAACTTTCCCGGAAGAGTCATACGTGTCAAACTTCATTTTCTGCAGCACGCTTTTCGCGCGTTCGAGAAAATTAAAAGGGACGTTGATCCTCCACGTTGCCAGAAGTAGACAGATTGTTGGAACAATCGCCACGGCGAGGTCAGAAAGCACAATGATCGCGTGACCGGGACCCATCAAGCGCTCGCGAGCTTTTAGAGCGCACCGGCAATTTTAGAGCGTTGTGCGCGCGCGCTACACTTTCATTTTCACATTCTCCGATGTCTAAAACCGTCTTCGAGAATTTCACCGCCCCCGAAAGTCCCGTTAAAACAAGCGATGCGGCACCGCTCTAATTAAAACGAGAGACGAGTAGCGGAGACGAAGAGAAGCCGGGAACTCTCTCCGGAATAGATGAAAGAACGAAGAAAATTTCAGAAGGAGAGAAAACGGGAGCGAACCAGCCGCCCACGCGATGAAAGAGAAGACGCGGGAATCGACGACGCGCGTGCAGCCCCTGTTTTGTTTTGCGTTCAGAAAAGTAGGGTATCTAAGCGCCGATAAAGAAATCGCCTCGACGCCGGCACTCAGCTGATGCGTGCGGACTATACTCTTCTTTCCGAAACTACGTGTTAAATCGACGTTTCTCTCGTTCTTTTTGACGCGATAAAAGAAAAAACGCTCTCTGTTGTAACAATTTGCCACTGAGATTCGATACTTTCTGAAAAATGTATTTTGGATTTTTATCGAGAAAACACTATTTTTCTGATCTGATTTTTCGTAAAAAATATAAATACATATATTTTTTAACCAGTGTTTGCATTGTTTTCTCGTAAAAATAATTGTAATTTGTGTTTTGCAGTAAATTCTTTATAAAGTTCTCGATAAAAAGAGCTTTTTTCACTTTATTGTATCTTAAATAGGATATTTTCTCATAAAATGTTAAAATATATAACTTGAAAACTAACTATGAAGTTTTTCCTGAGATATTTAAGAAAGTAAGTCTTTATAATCCCTTTAAGCGCGCGAAGCGTTCATTACTGTAATCGATATTTACAAACAAAGTACTTATTATACAAACTTCGTTAAAAGTATTCTTCGTTTCATTATGTCTCGTCTATCAGATCTAAGAAACTAATAATTATATGAAAATATATAATTATTAATTTCAGAGTGTTTATTCTGAAATTTTATATTGTATAATAGAAAAAGAAGTTATACATTTAAGATTTTCAAAGTTCAATGTTCTTGTTTGAAAAATGAGTTTCGACAATGATGTATCGACAATCACCGTCTTTCGATTCAAGCTCGATTCATTGTAGACTTCGTCGCCGTGCATTTCACGCACTGATAAGAGACCGATAATGTCTACAAACGGATACACGCATTGTAGTCCTACGCGTTCTTTGTCGGCTCTCGGTATCGCTAAATGCGGGGGTGAGACGCATTTCCGGTCTGCCCTCAGAGCGAACAAAAGTATCATCTTTATGAAATGATTTTTGCGCAAAACTTGAATTTGCAAAATTATCGGTGCTTTACTTTTGTGGTAAATGAAACATAATTTAATTCCTAAAATTGAATTTTTTTAACATTCGGAATATTATTTTTTACAGTATTTATCCTCATCAGTTTATGTTTACATATTTTTTACGTTAAAAACTTTGTTTGTTTGATATAACAAATTGATCAGAATTATTAGTTTATAATTTCCACTTTTCAATTAAAAATAGACTAAAACTCGTGCGTACATATCCAATTTTTAATAATAATGAAGAAAATTACAGTACAACGTTTCTTTCTCTCTCTCTCTCTCTCCCTTGAAGCTCTAAAGTAATCTTTACGACCTACTTTCCGAGACTTTCACACTCGTTAAAAAATTAGGTCGACCCGACGAACTGTCGGAGATCAAGCGAGACAAAAGCTGGAAGTTGAGGACTGGAAAACGGGAGGATGAGACAGCCCGCGCTCCGTGCGCGTTGATAACGCACTTCCCATTGACAAGTTGCTCTGTGAACTCGGCTCACTCGCACGAAACCGGATGTCCATGTGATCTCATATCCAGATATTCACACTGCCTGTCCTACCTCCTCAAAATTTTTGCGATATATTCTAGCACGTGTGTAACATCTCTCTCTCTCTCTCTCTCTCTCTCTCTCTCTTTGTGATCCTACCCTATTTCCTCTTTTTTTCGTCCTTCTTCCAGCCTCTGTGTGATGACCTTATCTCTCAACATTGCTCGAAAGTTTTGGACATTTGAATAATCGAGATAATTTCCATGATAATTTAATTATCTATCCGTCTATTTGGAATAATTTAATCTGTAGAAGGTACATCTTATTGATGCAAAAAGAATTTCGGTGAAAGAGAATGTGTTATTTTCTAACACAATTTAACTACGAAGGAAAATTCTCATAATTTAATTCAACACAATTTGATTACGTAATAAAGATTATCCCTAGCGTAAAAAACATTTGCATACTTTTAGAAATTAAAAATACATTTGAATTATATACAAGAAACTTCTGTTTTATGAAAGTATGATCTTAAAATAAATTCTGACAGCTCGTGTCAGTGTTTCACAAAAAAATGTGTCGTAATTCCTCCGTTTTCCTTCCCTTACGAAAAAACATTGGCATCTGTTGTGTATATCCTACATACAACGTTTCAGTTCGACTATATGTGATAGCAAGTTTCCCCTTTCTCATTTGCGCCCAGACGCAGGTATCCGATCAATATAGCCGGTCTTTAAAAGGCATCCCGTGTCAATTTTATATCAGGCATGCCCATAAATGGGAAGCAACAGCATATCCCGTCCGCAGCTACATAAATGCTCGTCTCTCGACGCTTCCCCGTGTTGTTACATCGACTTATGAATATATTATCACGCGCGCGCGCGCACACACACACACACACACACACACACAGCAAAGAAGATATTTTATACAAGTTTTCTGCTGCGATACATAAGACAAGCTTTCTTCTCCGTATTTTGCAATTATTTAAATTAAAGATACAGTTTGATGTAGTTCTCTCATTTAGTTCACTTGGGTTTGTCGCGAAATACAACAGAAAAATATTTACTATAGTTTTATTACGGCGCGCGCATCTTTACGATGCATGAACTGTTACTTTCATATAAAGTGGCTCTTAACACCAATAAAAAAAAAAGCTTTGCGACTGTGTAATTAAGCAATCTCCACTTATAGTGTTTATGATCGGACACGTTTCTTATACGTCTTACGCAAGAGGTTAACCGATAACGACGGCCGTTTTGAACGCAAGTTACGCGTGTATAATACGCATTTATGCGTAGACATATGCGTGATAAGCATTGGCGTTCGAGAGCAGGCTGAAAAAAATTTTGCGGTTGCAACACAACATCGTTGCTAAATTCTAATCTGTTTCACGCGTACGTTTTCATACATGTTGTCATTACTATTATATTAATTCAATTTATAAAATGGAGTTATTTAATGAGATGCAGAAAACAATTATGTATATTGTAATAATAATCAATTCTAATAATAATCATAATAAAAATCCTATTTTGCTGGCGCTTAAATTAGCTAAACAATATATGATATTGAACACTTGTAACAGTTATAAGCGATGTTTGCTCAATGATGAGCTTTAAAAGAAACAAAAAAACTAAAAAACGAAATAACAACGTCACAAAGCGATGTTTCTAAGAAATATGAACAGAGAATTATGTCACTCGAACTTTTTTTTGACGCAGAGCACACATTATTATATTGCATGATCGCACGTTTCCAAACACGTGAACAGTGAGACCACAAATAATCGCAAATCGGAACTTTGTCATTTGAGTGAATTTTATTTCTTTCTATTAATTTTTGCGCGCAAGAAATGGATACGTATGGACGTATGAAAATTAATGTTTTTAAACACACAAATCGAGAAACGATTTTTCAAGAATATATTTTGTTTGGCAAATTCTCTTTGTGTGATTTCTTATTTGAGAATATTGAGTTTCTCTTCGCGATAAACACAAACACACACACACAGTAAACATATTCGCGAAGGGATTCATGTAAGGCTTTAAATTCATTCCCGATGCAAACGTGCTAAAACTTAAAGAGAACAAGTAATGACGCTGTGCCCCGCACATGCAACAGCCGCGCAAGATGTGCAGCGCAAATATGTGCGACACAGGATGGCCACAAGGAAAAGCCGCGAAGAGCTGTAAAACCCGCCTGTTTAGCGTCTGCCACAAACGTATTTCTCGCGAAAATTAACATAAACATCGTGAGATCTTTTCTAACAGATAAAAATTTTGCTTTTTTTTTCTTTTTACTTTTACTTTCAAGAATTTTATCAATTTTAAACGTTTATTTTAGCTTGTTTACGTCATACATTAAAGTGTTTACTTAAAATTTCTATTTTTATTATCGACTGTGACGACACGTGTAATTTACACAACAAACATTACACGACAAAGTTATATTTGTTGAATGTCCATCTCTTTTTGCACGTAAAAAAAAAAAATTTATTAAAAAAGGTATTTATAAAACTAATTATAAAAAATCCGGGAAATCTAAAAAGAAATGATCTTACAAATTTTTGTTTTGTTTGAAGTTTTACAAACACGCTTGAATGTTTGCAACAGTTTCGCGCAAATGTTACGAGATGAAAAATGTACTCCGGGGTCGTGTAAACGCCAAGAGAAAATGCCTTGATGCATTGTTAATTACACGGGAACGCGTCGATGCACCCAGCGTCGCCCCCTTTAACCAGTCTGAATTAAGCATAATAGATGTTGACGATGCACTTGAATTTTATATGTGCTCCTATACATGTGCGAAACTATATTACATTTCGCGCACGCATTCTAGGCGACGCACTTTTACGATCGTGACACGCGGTCGCGCTTCTCGAGTTGCGTCGACGACGCGGCGACGCGGCGACACGACCGACCTTCTGCCGAATCAAGGATACGATGCAATTGCATCTGCAATTGCAACGATGTTACTCGTAACGAGATGTAGTTGAGCTCGAAGGCGGACAATGTTAATTAGAATTAAACGCGGACATAATTGAGATCGATCATGGAAAAACTTGGCGAACAGTCGCGACGGAGTCTGATAGAGAGTTCTCTCAGAGCTGCGTGTAAATATTCATGCGACATTAAATTAAATTAATAAAGTAAATTGTATTAAATTGTAAACTCAATTTTGCGTAATTATAGTGAGTTATATACGTTTTAACTTTCTTTTAATATTAGTCAGATAATTGTATGTGTTGCTACAAATTATGAACACTTTATCTCTTTCTTTTTTTTTCTTTAGGGCGAAGATGGTGTACGAGGATTTCCAGGAGAGCCAGGACTTTCTGTACGTATTTCAAAAATATTAGATTACAGTTTGCAATTTTAAGAGAAAATTTTTCTTCTTTCATTAACACTTAAATACACTATCTCATATTTTCTTCAACATATTTTACGCATATAAACAATATAACAAAATTTTATTTCTTGTTTTTTTTCTTATAAATATAAAACATTGATTAATATTCTTCAAACATTTTTAAGAAAGTTTTCAAACCTATTTTTTATTTCATTCTTTCTATGTTTTGAGGAGAAAAGGAAAAATCGTGGCTCTCATGATTTTTCTGACAATAAGCCTAATTTATTAAAGCTTGAAAGAGCGATTTATGTAATCTTGAAAGAAGATTTTAGTAAATGCTCTTTAGGGTAATCCTGGTTTACTTGGTGTGATGGGTCCAGACGGTCTGGACGGATGCAACGGGACCGACGGTCGTACCGGTGCACCCGGTATGCCTGGATCTTTCGGGCCGCGTGGTCCAGAAGGACCTATAGGAGATTACGGTCCAGCGGGAGAGCCTGGTGATGGAGGTATCAATTCGGTCGGTGCCAAAGGAATTCGCGGAGATCCCGGTATCGATGGGCCGGAGGTAAAAGCATTTCACGTTTTAACGTCAAACATATGTTATCGGCAAATACTCGGGAATTGTATTGGCAATATTATATTATTTTAAAAAAGCCAAAAACTATTTTAAAATTAATTTTTTTATTTCCTTCTAATTGTTACACTAGCTATTAGATTTAAAAAATTTGTGAGTTCTATTATGCGTATGCAATATATAATTAATTTCTACAATTTACTAAAAAAACTTGAACTTTCAATAACTGAAGTAATTTAGATCAGAAAGTGTGCGTATAAAACTCTCTCGTGGCGAATACGATCTCATTCGTTAAATCCGCCCGATATCGTAATAATATCCCGGATAATACTTTCTAAGATCTTCGTGATCACATTTCCAGGGTTATCGAGGACAGAAGGGGTTGACCGGTGAAATGGGTTATCCCGGAGAACCAGGCGACTTTGTAAGTAACAACCAGTATGCGAGCTGTGTATATCCGTCCGGTTGTTTAAGTTTAAGGTACCGTAACGCTTCGGTTTCGATCGAGGGCCGGTGAACCTTCTCTCTCTCTCGCGCGCGCGGAGCGAGCATTTAGGTAGGTCCCTGAAGAGCAAGACACGGAGGAAGAGGAAAAAAGAAGACGAGCGAGCGGGAGCAAAGAGCCCGCTCGAGACGACTCTCGTTCCTTTTTGCGAGACGCCACCTGCTCGCATGAAATATCGTCTGCCGGCCAAAGTATTCCCCGGCAATATTTAACGGGCACTGGGGTAAAGAGGCGAGGTAGAAGCGGAAAGAATCCGCGTCGCGATATCGCGCGATAAGCGCGCCGCTCTCTCTCTCTCTCTCTTTCTTTCTCTTCTCCGTGGAATGCTCTTGCACGTCCGGCGGGTCAAAAGTCGCCCTTCTGAACGCGAGCGCGAAACGCTCGTACGAGCTTTAGGTGAAAATGCGCGATGCCGGCTCGCACAAAACGTATTCTCGCGCGTCTCTCCCGGGAACGAAACTAATAAGATCCGTTTTCTTTTCTTTTAAAAAGAAAAGAAGAAATAAATATCGAGGTTAAGTGCGCAGTGGATTTTCTGTATTATTAAAAAAATAAACGCACAAAAGATTTGAAAAATAATAATAATACCGACGCGAGTAAAACATGACTTTAATTTATATTAGGAAATTACAAGGTACAAAAAAGAAAAACAATTGCATTTATTTTTTGACACACGAATGTGTAATATATGTACGTAATATTAACTATGTATTAAAAAGCGTCTTTATGTGCGAAATTTAAGAAACCAAGTCGGTCGTCCTCTTTCTCAAAGTGCAGTTGCGTGAAATACGCGAAACACGCGATACATGGTGATGTATGCGTATCATCAAGTGTGTCGTTTCGTATAAACCAAACGACGAAACTTCATCAAAGATTCTTCATCAGAGATTCTTCAAACGCGCAGCAGAGACGCGATCGGTCTTTCGAAAAGTTATCAGCGCCACTTGTATCCGCGATATTCCAGGTTGCGCCCGTAAACGTTGAATTTACGCGCGCGATTTTACACGTTTTATTCCCCGAAAGAGATTCTTTACAAGAAGGAAAGTTTAAACCGTTCCCGGCGTGTGTACTTACGTGCTACTTATGCCATGCACTCTATGCTACTTATCAGCTACTTTCGCGCGTAAGAAGCGAAGCTTCTTCTCTGTCGCTCGCGATTTGCTCGACGCAGTTTATTAGCGAAACTGTCGAAGGATTCACGGTTCTGTTGGCAAACGAGATGTTTCGTTAATCCAAACGTCGATTCGTAAATTTGAGGAAGAGAAAATATTTCTCACGAAAAAAAAATTCTCTCTATTTAGAGACATTTATAAAATATGTTTGAGAAATGTAATTAATTCGTAATATTTCCATTTTACGATTTAATTTTCTTTATCGAAAAATAAACGCTGAAAATATAATATGCTTTGCTTTAAAATTTTCCACCTTTGAAATACCGTATACGTGTGTGTGTGTGTGTGTGTGTGTGTGTGTGTTTGTAAAATATAAACATAAAAATTAATGAAATGAAAAATATATTAAAATGTGCGAGAGCTTCTGCACTTAATCGCGAAACGAATCAGCTGAAATCCGAAGCGTCGCGCCCGACTATCTGCTGACACGACGCGTCGCTGATAGCGCGAGAGTTGTCTCCTCTCTCGAGATGACGAAGAGGAGATTGTATCCGGCGACCGACGAATTCTGAGAAATCGGATGAGTCTGGATGTCTTCGTTTTTTTTTTTGTTTTTTTTTTGTTGATCTCCGGCAAAAGTCGCTCGTGTTATTATGGAAAACAATCGGTCGAAGATCTGTTTTTACATTCGCAATGCGATAATCGCGCTACAAATTACATAAGTAATTTCGTCGCGATGTCACGACCCTCGATTCGACGACGCTCTAAATTAAGCAACGAGCAAATCGCGATAAGCAGGCAAATTATAGATACTAATAAATTAATGCTTTTTTTCGAGAGAACGAAAACATTTCCAATCTAACATTTCTCTGTGAGCAACGAAATGCAGGCGTGTGAAGGCAAAGTGTGCGTCAAGCTTTGCTTTTGATCGAAACAACCTTGTAGCGTGTGGCAGTGTCATTTCGACCGGGAGTAAAAATAAACAGGGCTGAACCGGGACGTGCACTTAAATTAGCATTATAATGGATTCATAATACATGCACTTACGCTCTGCCACGCTAGATGTAACTTCAGATGTAATGCGAAACATGTATAGACAAATCTGCATCAAAGTATACCGGGTGGCTCGAGAGCATTGAGCCTCGCAATCGGCTAATCTCTTGAGAATTTTGCGAACGATTGTCTGTGAGCGTGAAACTAACTAGTTTCGATTATTTCAAATCATATAAGAAGAAAAAATAATTACGAGATATTCTCAGATTGTGTAATATTAATTAACAAACTCGTTTTTTATTGAAATTATGAGTGGAGAAATTTTTAAATTCCTTGCCAGGGCTTGCCAGGTCCTCCTGGATTGCCAGGCATGCAAGGTAGCGTCGGTGAAGATGTGTACGGCGTGAAAGGTCAAGTTGGTGAACAGGGAGACAGAGGAGAACCTGGATTATACGAATTAAAGAAAGGACCGAATTCGACGCTCGTGAAAGGTTCTCCAGGACCGAAGGGTATGAAGGGCGATTACGGCGACCGAAGTCGCAAGGGAGAAATGGGTGCTAAAGGTCCAAAGGTAAACATATTCAACGTAAAAGTATATTCAGAGGTAAAATAATTTAATTATATACATATTGATCGTTACAGATGAAATATATTTTTTATACAGGGTCGTACAGGGTTCTTAGGTATGAAGGGTATCAAGGGTGAACAGGGTGACGACGGACCGAGAGGTAAGCAAGGTGCAGAAGGACCGCCAGGTCCAGCTGGCGAGAAGGGAGAGAAAGGAGCTCCAGGATTCGCTGGGCTACCCGGTCCGGATGGAGCTGACGTAAGTGGCATTGCAAATTTGTATTAAAGAAGAGTATATGTATGTAAAATGTATATTATTTACGATATTATAAAGGGAGAACCAGGAGAAGAAGGAAATCGTGGCCAACCTGGTAAACAAGGTGCTGAAGGAGAACCTGGACAATATATTCCAGAACTTGATGAAATAATCGCCGGAAACATTGGTATCCAAGGAGATCTTGGTCAGTATAGACCATATACATTTATTTTATATTAAGTAAATAGAAAGAGAGAGAGAGAAAGAAAGAAAGAGAGAGTGGTAATAATATGTTCAACTTTCTTCCATAATTTCAGAAAATATAAGAAAATCTATTTTTATATAATTTAGAAAAGATCTTAAAAACTTTTACTTTTTTCGTAGGTCCTCCCGGTGAACCTGGTGAGTCAGGAACGCCAGGTTTACCAGGTAAAGTTGGCTTTATAGGACCTCCAGGACCACCAGGACTTCAGGGTCTACCTGGTTTACCAGGATTAAAAGGGACGTCTATAAAAGGAGAACAAGGAGACGACGGTATGTTTGTGACTCACAGATAATATATGAAAGTTTATTTCATTGTAAATAAAAAAACTATCTATAGTAAATAATAATTGCTCACTTGATTAATTATTTTAGGCTTACCGGGCACTGTCGGGCCTCAGGGACCTCCCGGGCTATCTGGTTTACCCGGATCTGTTGGAGCCAAAGGATTTCCAGGCGTTACAATTCATGGACCTCCGGGACAAGATGGTAAACCAGGCATTCCAGGATTGTCAGGCCCACCTGGCGATCGCGGTGATTCAGGTTTTCCAGGAGAGAAAGGTTTTCCTGGGAAAGGTGTAAGAATTCCCGGACCATATGGAGAACGAGGTCTTCCAGGAACGCCAGGCATTCCCGGTCCCGATGGCTGGCCTGGTTCACCCGGTCTTAAAGGTTTAAAGGGTATTCGAGGAGACGATTGTGGCGTTTGTGCACCAGGTAAATAATTATTACCAACTCAACTTCATTATTTACAAAAAATTGAAAGAGATAAATTAAGACATTTATTAAAATATTTATTACAACATTTATTAAAATATTTATTACAACATTTATTAAAATATTTATTAACATTTATTAAAATATTTTTGTACTAATTGTTTGCTCGCAGGTTTGCCCGGTGAGAAAGGAGAACACGGTGAGTCTGGTTTGGACGGATATCCGGGAGCTTCGGGATTCCCCGGATTGCCAGGTCCTCGAGGATTCAAAGGAGTACAAGGAAAACGTGGTCCACAAGGTCCAGCGGGACTTCAGGGTGACAGTGGACGGCCCGGTATAGCGGGCGTTCAAGGACCTAAAGGAGAACGGGGTCAACTACAGTTACCTCCGAACGGGAAGGTCGAGAGTCCGAAGGGTGACAAAGGAGAGAAAGGCTTGCCCGGTTCCGAAGGGCCTAGAGGTCCACGAGGACTACCGGGTTCCATCGGCGACACGGGTGTACCGGGTCCTAAAGGAGAAAAGGTCATTTATTTTTGTAATATATATTTGTTTTTTAATATATATTTATTTCTTAAATTTAAAGTATATATGAATAATCTAAGTATGTTATAAACTTTTTCTTACTATAATTATCTATAGGGTGAACATGGTGCTCCTGGATTGCCGGGCAAGGATGGCACTCCCGGATGGGACGGCATTCCCGGCGAAAAAGGTGAAGATGCTTTAATACCAGTTGTTTTCTTGCGCGGAGATCCAGGATATCCAGGACAGCCGGGATCGAAAGGAATACAAGGAGATATGGGTGCCAAGGGAGATCCTGGAGATGCCGGAGAATATGTCGAAGACCTTAGAGGTGACAAAGGTTACAAAGGTGAACCAGGAGACCGCGGTACGTATAATAAAAAGTTTCTTAAATATAATTGAAAACACGTGAACGCTTATAAAATATGTAATTGAGAAAAATAAAGGAAGAAATAAGATACTAATTACAGATTATCTTAAACTTTTTTTTTGGAAGAAATTATATAATTATGAATAAAAATATTATATGTTAGAATTGATATTTTACTTAAAAAGATAAGATAAAATTAATTAGCTCCATCGATATTCTCTTAGGCGAGCCTGGTTTCAAAGGCTTTCAAGGACAAATTGGCGACGAAGGTCTACCAGGATTACCAGGAGAGCCAGGTGCACCAGGTATTTCGATTCAAGGTTCTGTTGGCTTAAAAGGATATCCTGGAATGCCGGGAGATCAAGGACTTCGAGGTATACCAGGCTCACCAGGATCGCAGGGGCCAGTTGGTTTTCCGGTGAGCAAATTGTATAGACAATCTATATATTTCTACAGTCAGTTTTTGCATAACTGAAATAACGCACGCATCTTATTGCAGGGTCGCATTGGCAATAAAGGTGATCGAGGAGATCCAGGTTCTAATTTAACGTACGGCGAAATTGGAGAACGCGGAGGATACGGTCCGAAGGGTGACATCGGAAATCCTGGTCCTGAAGGTTTGCGTGGGCGATCAGGAGAAGATGGTCCGAAAGGTGGCAAGGGCGCCAAAGGAGCACCTGGCTACGAAGGACTGCCTGGACTTCAAGTGAGTATTACATCAGAGTAACGTTTTACGTGAGAATATTTACTTTTATTGAATATAAATTTGAATCTTAGGGAGCTAAAGGTCAACATGGAGACAGTATACAAGGAGATCGAGGTTTTCCAGGAATACCAGGCCAGCCGGGAATGCCCGGATTAATTGGAGATGTCGGTGTTCGTGGTAAGTACAAACTAGATGTAATAAATTACATAAAATTAAGTAAATACGAATATAAATTCAATTAAACTTCAGGTTTAAAAAAATAATTTTTTTACACTTGTGTATATGTTTTGTAATTTAATTTTTATTTCGCGTTTTTAAATGAAAACAAATATTTATTGAAATCTAGGTTCCGATGGACCTCCCGGCTTCGACGGAATGAAGGGTTTGAAAGGAGAAATCGGTTTTATTGGACGACGCGGTGATGATGGTGACATAGGACTTCAAGGATATCAAGGTATGCACGGAAGACAAGGGTTACCTGGTGCCCCGGGAGAAAAGGGAGAAGTCGGCGAAATTGGAGAGTCAGGGCCAAGCGGTTGGCCTGGTTTTGATGGTATCGACGGAGCACCCGGTCCTAAAGGAGAGCTTGGAGATGATGGAATTCCTGGATTGCCGGGAATGATAGGACCATCTGGACCTAAGGGTATTATGGGTGATATGGGTGTCGACGGATTGCCAGGACCTCGTGGTGAGAACGCCTTTAGCGGTCCTCAAGGCGACATCGGCGAACCTGGTTTCATAGGAGAAATTGGTCCGCCCGGTCTCGCTGGTTTCGACGGACGACCAGGTTTACCAGGAGAACCGGGATTGGCCATTGACGGTTCTGACGGTCCGCCAGGACAGAAAGGTGAAGATGGCTATGACGGATTCGATGGTACCGTAGGACCAAAGGTAGACACATTTTAGCACAAAGTATTTGCAAATTATTAAGTTATATTTAACATTTACAAATTTATATTTAAAAAAAATCTTTATATTTA
>QVNW01001770.1:0-49397 GCA_014825475.1 Pseudomyrmex flavicornis
GCGGGAAACAACTAACCGGGGAGGTTGTTGTTGTTTCACTGTTCTCGAGGCGAAATTAGCATGTCTGAGTGAGTCTCGATCGTCGCATCGGACGAGCACCACCGTCCGTCGATGTGCACTCAAGCGTGTTGCACTTGTGCTCGGAGAGATCATTCGGAGCGAAAACAAAGTCCACCCCTCCGGCAGCACTCGGGCAAACTCGAAAGGGGTTGCGCGCGCCATGCTGCGATCTCTCATTGTCGTCGTTCGGCGAGTGCGAGAATCGGAGTGTGAATTGTAGCAAGTGCGATATGTGCGCCTCCGACCCCTTCGAATGTGCGTACCGTCTAATTTTCTGAGCACATAAAAGTTTCACGAGGGATCGTCGTGTTGCAAATGATCTCTCTCAATGCACTTTTTTTTCATCTATATGAATATGTATTTTAATTGATAAGTAGACTGTTATTTAGTTTACAGGATAAATATTTTAAGCTTAATGAATTTTAAAAAAAATCACATGTATTATGCCATTACGATCAGAGAAATTATTGGCTGGTTACTCCTTCTTTTCTGTTGAAATTTTTTCCAAACTCAAACAGCGATAAATTACATATATTTAATAAACCCGAAGAGAGTGAAACCTTGGAGAAAAATACGAGACGGGTAATCGAAGCCGAATCGGCTTCGCAGAAATCGCCTGTTGTCCAAGTTAACGCTCCGCGCCGTATTCACGAGTGACGTTTCGCAAGCCGGAATGAAGTAAGAGCGCGCGCGCGGGGCTTTGCGAAAGAGATTTCTGCGCCGTTATCGTCGTCGACAAATCTGTTCCCCTGCTCGCGCCACTCCGCAAATGGCGTAACGCAGAAATTCCGTTTCCTCGTCCAATCCGCTTGGTACGCGAAAAAGGTCGCGACGTTTACATCGCTGCCGAGCCATAACGACATTTAAGAACTCGCACGCGATTTTATCGCGCTGTTTTCTGGGGGAAAAGGGGGGACCAGACTTTCCAAAATATTCTCTCTCCTTAATATGGCGAAAAGCGCGTGTGAGTTGTTCAATTTCGAAAGACGATCGAAACTCCATCCGTTTACCTCGTTGTTTCGAGCAATTTATCCTTTAGAAAATTTATTCTTGTTTGCAATGCTTTTTATTTTATTTTTTATTTTTCCACGCGATAAGAAAAGCGTAGTAGTATATCGACAGCCGATCGATATACAGTCTAATCGCGTCCGTCCGTTTCATATACTTAGACACGTTATCTATCGAATCGGAGAGTCATGTAATAAAATCATACTCTCGTTCCAGATTCGTCCCAGTCTGGGACACTAATTTGGAATGATTATTGGAAAGCGTCCGACGGTGTTAAATAGGTCGTAGCGTTATCGAAGATAAAGACGTCGAAAACCAACTACTGGCTGGCTGATGTCTCTAACTTCTATCGGGCTCCATATCGCTGGCAAAATCTATCGCGCGGCTATTTCGCGACTATTTGAAAATAAAATAGCGTCTCCGATCCGCGTGTCTCTTCTCGTCTCTGATTTTACAGAGTATATGGGTCACAGACACACACATACACGGACATAATAACACTTTCCTGCCACGAGTTTCGACCGCGACGAGTCGGGTCATGTCGCTCCTTAATATTCTTATCGAACTGCGAGATTCTCCCCTTCTTTCTCGCCTGTTACCGAGAATAAGAAAGAAACTGGGTCGACTCGGAGGGTCCTCACGTCCTCCAGGATTTCCCGGTGGTGATCTACGCAATATGTGTATGTGTGTGCGTGTGTACGTATGTGTATGTGTGCGCGTTATAACACGAATCACGCGTAACTTACGCATCATCGCCGCGTCGTCGTCGTCGTCGTCGTCCTTGACGCGTCTCGCTCGTAACTGCGCGAAAGATGGTAATATCGCCCGCCCGAGCTAAAGATGTAAAATACATCTCTTTCATACAACGTGACGAGTTGAATTTATTTTAAAATTTTCGGTTCACATGTGTGCGTATCCTCTTATCAATATAAATTTCAAGATCGTGTTTTTTATCGAAATTGAGGTGGCCTTATATATACACATATTGTCAAGTAAGCACGTTATCCAAATTTAGCCCGAGCGGGGCGGTGATCGAAGGCGAAACTCGCGCGGGAAACTGCGCTCATCATGAAACGCGTTCGTGTGCTTCGAGTTTATCTTAAATCTGGCATAATACGAGGCGTATAGGGGAACGAAACTTTTTTTGAGTGAACGTTCTTTATTTTCCCGTCGACTGAAAAAAACACGAGTACACCCGGCTGCACCCCCTACGCAGCGGCCCCAGCACATATTAATTATTGTCCCGCCCTCCGGGTGGCCGGCGATAATTCAACTTCAAAGCGAGACCTCGCGTGTCATCGACGAGGTCGTCCCGGCGCTTCTGCCGCGATTAAAACGGGAGCGCACGAAATATGTAACTGCACACAAAGAGAGTGAGAGAATTCACTCCTCCGTTTTCTGGCATTAAACGCGTTGAGAATTATGCAACGACCAGAAGAATAACGTTATCAGATTTTCTGAAAGAAATAATTTCGATAATATAAATTTTTAGTGAGAAAGTCGTCTGCCGAGTACTCGACTATTCATGGAAATGTAACAATTTTACGTGATATGTGTCCAGACTTCTAGTTTTGCAAGAGATTGATATGACTATTTTTTGTTTCTTTGTTGAACGAATAGAAAATTAATTACAAGTCACGTTATTTAGCGCGCGAGCAAACGAGAAATATCTTTATTTACACGATAACAACGTTAACCAAATCTCAGATGTCTAGACATTAAACATTTGAATGTTTAATGAGGAGATCCGAGATTATAAATACATGTTACAGTGGTAACCGTTGCACTGTAACTAACTATTTTATATATAAACATGTATATAAATAAATTGTAATAAAAAATTTTAATAAAATTAACTGTATATGTACGTAAATTATATAAAACAATTTTGTATAATAAAATTAATATATAAATATATATAATAGTTATATTTGCAACGGTTTCTACTGTAACAATATATCCTCGAATCTCTTTGTTAAACATTATAATTAGAATTTACAAATGCGGATTTATTTACATAGCGTGGACCTTACGATAGAGTCGATAAGAAATACTCTAAAACCGAGATGTCTATCAATCATCAAAATATATCCGAAAGAAGTTGGATGTGGAAGCATTGTTGTATGTGTTTTGTTACGTAAGAAACGTCGCGTCTCAGCCGGAAACGTAAGAAATTAATGGATTTGCGCAAATTCGACCTCCTTTCGCGAGCGATTTCCCAATGCGGAATCGAAGCCGAACGTTTGCGGTGTGACGTTAATCGGCACGATTAAGCGATAAGATTAGGCCGAGAAAATCAATACAACGCATGTGCAGCATATTATCTTAAATAAAAATATAATAACGAGCTCCAAATTTGCGCTACTGTTAGATTCTTTAAATTTAAATAAAATTTCCCTTATTTTTGCATTTCAATGCCGAGAGGAAAGAGATTAGCCTAATGTTAGCTTCTCTCACTTTCACTTTCGAGCACCTAATTCAGAAAGTCTCGGCGCCTGATTAGACTTCTGTAAAAATTTTGGTTGATATAAAAATTTGTTTTAGAGACGGCAAGAGAAGGGAATTGTTTGACTGGAGTGTCAAGAATGTTTTAATATCTTGAGAGAGACGTGATAAAGAGTATACGAAATCGCGCATCGATAAACTTCGATAAATAGATTGCGTTTTCCGCCATGTAATCCCCGACACGCATTGTGTCAAGGCCCCAGCAATCGTGCGCACCCGATGCTAATAGACTCTGAGTCGATTTATCGAAAGAGAGAAGCAGAGAAAGAGAGTGAGTGAGAAAGAGAAAGAGAGAAGAGAGGGAGGAAAAAGGAACATAGAAACAGGAACAGATAAATAGAATTCTTAACTTATCCACTCACTGCGCGCGCGTGTGTGTGTATGTGTGTGTGTGTGTGTTTGTTTGTTGTGTCTCACCATTTAATTTATGCGTAGCTTCAGAAACAACTAATTATTATTATTGCACAATTTTCTCGAGTTTTACGTTTGTAATGTAATTTTACATACTGACCTTTTACGTTTGAAAAAAAAAAGATTAATTGTCCGTTATAAGTTTTAAATAAGTATAATCCTTCTTAGAGAAAAAGGCAGCGCGTGTGCTGCGATGTGACTATAAAAATAATTATTATTACAAATAGATTTTCTTGCTCTCTACGACTATGGTCAAATGTACGATTCTGACGGCGCGGCGGCGTGGCGCGGCAATTGAAACTGTTCATTATTCAATTTCGTTTTACGGAGACTACGTAGCGACAATCTAGCATCTGGGTCTAGGCAAACTCCTGCGAGAGTGAGTGCGAGCACGAGCGCGAGACTAACAAGCATTTTAGCGAGTGTAAAAGAGCGTGATCGGACTCTCGCGTAGTCGAATCAAACGCAAGTCGGAACAAACGATTGCGAGAGAAAAAGACGCGCAAACAGATGGTCGGAAGAAGGGGGAGAGAGAAAGGGATAAGAAAGAGAGAAACGTTTGCTGTTGCACGAGCGATCCAACACGAGTTCTGTGTAATCTGCGGCGTGTCTCCGAAGCGACCCAATTTACAAAGTTTCTTCCTACACGTCCTATCACGACAGTTTCTCTCTTTCTCTATCTCTCATTGTCCGACTCTGTTAATGTGAATAATAATATTGATCTAAACATTTAAAAAACCCGACGACTTAAAAAGAGATGAATTCCATAATAATGTAAAATTTTAATATCCCAATTACTCTGAATAATTGCTCTCTTTTTTTTTACTATCCTCGTAAAATGGCAATTCTTATGTATAGGTTTCTTTTTATAGACTTCTTCGTGTAATGTCCCCGAAAGGACATTTAATTTCTAGGACGTGATCGAGGCAAACTCGATCATCCGCCGGTTCTCGTGTGCTCTTTTTTTTTTTGTCTTTTTTCGCGCGCAACTTCTGGCGACCTGATATTGCTCGAACGGAAGCGACTCATTATTCGTTTTCCGCTTTTGCTTTTCTCGCCCCGACGTGCTTTCCCTTCGGAGAATTTTCTTTCATCGGCCAATCTATCATTCATCGCACCATTTCGATCGATTAACTCCTCTTGTGTTCATCGCGCGCAGAAGCGGGATTTTGCGGTGAACTTTTGCCAAAAATGGCACAGGTTAACTTGTGCACGTTTATCATATATCGAATTCGCGTTGAAACATCGCGTACAAACACAGCGAAATCGAATATGATAGCGATATATTCCGATAAGTATATAAATAATCGAGGCTCTTTGTTTGTTTTACTGGACACTTGATTAAAACAAGTCTTTTTTTACATTTTGTCTCCTCAAAACACGAGATATTAAGTCAGTTGATTGTAACAAATGATAATGCTCATTAACGATTTGTCACTTCGTCGAGATATATTTTTGAGAAAATTATTGACTTCGAAAAATTGTTTACTAAAATCAAACGTGTACATGTGTCAAAAAACAAAAAAAGTATAATAAACTTCTATAAAAAGAATATATATCTATATGTTTTTTTACAGAAAAGATTTTAAATAAAGTAATTTTAAAACTGCTTCAACATTCATGAGGAATAATGTAGATTAATAAAAGCAATCTTGATCAAATATCTCGAACATCCGCTCAGATTGCTAAGGTATTTCAAGTCGTGTGTGTGTGTGTGTGTGTGTGTTCCCGCCGCAGGCAAGATCTTCAATCCTGCAGAAGGGTTTCATCAGGATTCATTTCCGATGGCTGTTGACGAAAATATATCGGGACGCGTTCGATCCTCGCAAATTCTATACCGGGGCTTTTTGCCCGCGGCTATACAACAGGAACGCGGCGGAGCTCCTGTTGCACATTTCATGAGCAACTCTCGCGGATTCGCCAAACACGGCGAGCCGCGTTTTCGCGCGGCGTCCTCGAAACAGATTCTCCTTCCACGCGGTTGTTGCCGCCACGAACGACCGATGACAGCCATAACAGAATTTTGCGGAATGCAAGTGCATGTGCCCGCGAGAGACATTCGAGTCATTCCATATATAATTAAACGACTCGTTTTCGTTTCTTCAAAATGTCTCGCGATATATCGTGAATGAAAAACTCGATTGTGTCATTATCGATATTTACGAAATTGTAATGTTCGCGAAAATTTCTTTGCATTTTAGAAAGATCTCTGTTGTATTAGCAGAGTATAATAAAATAAAAAATAAAAATTTACACATGTACATTTAATATGAGACAACATCGGAGTAATTTAATAAAATTTTTAATTTTTTATGTTTTCGCACAATAACGGATAAACAATTTCTTTGTGCATACCACAGCTTGTGTGCCTCTTTCGTAAAAAGTATTTTAAGTGCCTATATTTTAATTGCATATTTAGATAGCGACGTGCCGATGCGTGCTTATGCTAATTCCGTTTGTTTCTAGGTGAAGGACGTGTTGCGTCTCGCCGATAAAGTTAATCCCGCTGGTAAACGTTTCGCTACCGCGTGTGACGCTACGTGAAACGTTTGGAATTTTTCAACGTACTCTTTTTATTCTCGCAAAATCTGTCGTTGGAATCCCGACATTTACGCGGTCGCCTGAATCAACACGTGTGCGACGTTAAATTTATCAAAGGACTTGTGTTAAATTAAAATAAACGATAATTCCACAACGTTGTATCATCCCCGTAAGTTGCGTCAATCCGAAGTCGGCGGACCTGCCGCTATAACCTTTCGCACCCATTGCTCCAACCAGGATTACATTTATGTCGTAACGATAATGTCATAAAAACAATCCGTTACGTGTTAAGTCACGATTTTCTCGTATTTCGAGAGTTTTCTCGCAGGAAATAAAAAACTTACGTTATCGAATCTCTAAAATTACTAGTACTACGTTCCTCAATCAAAAACACAATAGATTTATACACAATAGATTTAAAATTTTCTTTCTAAAACTAGTTTTTACGATTTTACAATCGTTGCCACATACATTTCAGTTGAAAGGATTACGACACAAAAAATTGCAAAATACTATAAATACAATATATTAGGCAAGTAAATAATTAAATAGCAGAGGATTGTCGCAATCGACTCTGTATATGTAGATAATTGATTTACCTATGTCTCAGCACCAAGCAAAGTATAGAAATGTTATTTTGTGCCTCTCTCTAATCAGAGGGTAAATACCGTCGAGAGTTCGCGCGCGTTCATCTTCTACCACGCGGTTCGATTTCGTAGTGTGACCCCGTCAATTTCCAACGGGACAACCGATATTCGTGCAAGTTTTTGCGCATCGGTTTTTGCTATTAGCGGACTGTGCGTGATTCGCGCGGTTAATACGTTATACATAGGTTTTCTTACGGCGTGTATCTGAGATTGGCGAAGCAGACGATTCGGAATTACAGGTGTCTCGAAATAAGCGTGATCGTTGCGAGAATATTTCGCACCGACGACGAGCGCTATCGTCGTATCTTTTCAGACAATTATCGGAGTTCAAAATGGCGCCGTGTCTGATGACCTAATTTGCGAACGCGAATATATCTTCACACGTGTTTTGCGGTGGGTCAGAAATAATTTCTACGCTCTAACGAGTTTACGAGTGAGTGTCGTCGTCGGAGAGTCGGATCGATCGCGGAAGAGAGGAGACATCTTCTGTCTGCACATCCGTTCATAATTCACACGGGCGTGTCGAAATAGCCACGATCGAAATTCACGCAGCTACAAACAAGTTGCCCCGGTGCCTGCCTTTTCTGTCACCGCGCGCGCGCGTAATAGCGTCACGATCGAGGAAAACCGCGACGCAAAATATACGTGCATATAAATGACACGTAGAAAGAAATCATGTAGTATTCTTAAGAGACGCGCATTTATCAAAGCCGACGACAACAATCAGATCAGAGGTCAATGAAATTTTTGTCCCACGTGCAACAACTTTGAGTAATTATCAGAAGCGAGTTTAAAAGATCCCCTTGATTATCATATAGATTTATTATTTTTTTTTATTTTGTATTTACACAGATCAGTTAGAATTTTAAAAAACCTTTCTTTTTTTCAAAATTATTTGATTTAGAAAAGTACTAAAAAGAAGAGAGACGAGAGATATTCTTTGCAAAAATTTCACTAAAAAGTTTTAATGAAGTTCTCTTTAACCGAAAATAATATTGCGCAACTTCTACATTTTTCAAATTTTTTTTGACAGCAGACATTTTGCTGTGGATTTAGGGCTTGATAAATTTTTTACGTTTCTTGAACGAACTATGTATACGTATGTATATATATATATATATAACGGGACGACCTTAATGTTTAACTTGCGTTTTAATTCGCGTCTAGCTCGACGTGTGATCTCGTGGGAATTATTTCATCGTGCCACCGGAGCGGCCGGGCCGCTGAGAACGATGCAACGATAAAAATACATTTTCTGGAATCGCGATACGAATCTCTCTCTCTTTCTTTCTCTTCGTTTCTTTTCTTCTTTGTTTCTTTCTCTCTTTTTCCATCCTCTCGTCGAGGCTCGTTTTAGCGGTATGTGCTTCTCGCGTGATGCGCAGAACTGGCAGCACGTGACACGCAATATTTCGCAGCGCGATTCTCGAGATAGGGATTTCGGTAATCAATTGATTCTCTCAATTGTGACGTAAATTTGCGTGCGCGACAATATCTGTTCAATTATTTCTCCTTAGCGAATGAGGAAGAACGACGAAAGAATACAAGATTGCAACTCTTTTACGTCACAAAATATTGCATTATTCAGCAGTTTTAGACTGGTGTGTTTGTGTGTTATTTCTTTTAATTAATACCGCAATTTCTATAATATCGAATAATCAATGAATCGATCTTTTTGACTCGTATTTTATTTCGATCTTTTGTATCTTATCATATTTCAAATTCCACAAAACGAGGCAACATCTCACAAACACGTTAGAGCAAACAAAGCGCGAGTTTTCCAAAGCGTAAAACGATAATTACATGTTAAAGGCAAAACTCGATGGAAAATGTTAACCACGCGTTTCCGCCGATTAGGGAAAGTAGAACTGCGAAAACTGGAAAATTGTCCAAATCTCATAGGTGGGATCTGAATCACGGGAAGTCCTCGCCGAGTCGCGGACCCTTCAAGGGCGTGAGTAAGAAGGGCCCGACGAGCATGACGGCCACAGGCTGCTATTTTGCACAACCTTTCGTGGGGCACGATAGCGAAACAATCCGCGCCGGGATTCGTGACACGAAGCTGACTTCCTGCGCGGGGTTTCGTGCGCGTCGTGTGTGCTCGGCCTTGCGTCAGTTTCCCTCGAGTTCTCATATCCCGACGCGACCGGCTTTTCCTTTTCCTCGCGATACACATCGGTACGAAGTATCTCTTAGCATTTAATTAGAGGCGCTCGCGACCTGCGACTCGGACTAGCGCGACTTCACAACATGAAGTACGAGATACCTATGTAGGATAGCCCTTTAAGATAGCTAAAATAAAAAATTCGATACTGCAAGTTTTGCAAAAACATTCCAGTCAACACACAAATGCACATAGGATGCAACACACCAATGGAATAATCGAGAAAGAGAGAGGGAGAAAGAGAAAAGTTCTGTTCCAAGTAACCGAACAAAGAGATTGTACACCGCGCGAGAGATATCGCGAGAGTTTAAACGCGATGATGTTTAACGAGTATAATAATATTTTTTTTCTTTTTTTTCAATAAACGGCGAGTCGAGATGAGTATGATTTATCACACACAGTTTATATCCCGGCGCGAGACAAGCAGAAATGACGCGTATCTCTCAGATTCCAACACGCTGTCAGAAAACGGCGAGAAAATGACGTTCGATAAACGTAGAGGAATTCGCGAAGGACGACGTCGCCGAAATATTGATCATTCTCTGTGAACTTTAGTCGTTGTATCGATGTCTTCTCTCGGTCTGTCATCTGAGCATCGAATTCAGACATGATTGTGTATTAAAAACGCTTAAATGCGATTGCTCGCTGAGACTGTACTGAATAATAGTTCGCTGTCGTCGTCGTAAGAAATAGCTCGAGACGACAGAACACGAAATATTTTAGATATATATTGCGCAACTTCTTCAAACTCTGTAACCGCGTATACGTTTCAATCGCTCGTAAAACGAACTAATTGTAATCAAAGATTACGTCGTCGCGATAATTATCCCGTACGTACTTTTTTTTTCTGCTGAGTCACGTTTTTACAATTGACATTGTTGTATTTCCCGAACACGAGAGCGAATTTTTTTATCCACGCACAATCACACAGAGAAACGACGATTTATATGGGCGGATATAACTTACGCAAATATTATCACGGAATCTGAGATAAAAAGAACACCTTGTGTGCGGAGGCATTTTTTTTTTTTTTTTCAAATGCGTAGACTAGCGCGACACACATTTATTCACACGCGAAAGAACGATACAAGATACATCTTCGAAAAGTCGTAAAATTCCGTGCCGAGAAAATCGATTGACCGATTGTCTCTCGGAAACTTCGACTCGTATTTTAAGAAATTATTTTCGTCAAGCAACAAAACGTTTGTTTGCACGTTTCGATTAACAGAGAAGAAATGAAAACAACGAACAATTAACGCTGTATAATTTATACGACGCGCGGTAGATATATATATGCAGTCCCAGAAACATCCGGTTGCTAACTTAACATGTTTACATTCAATTGTTTTTGCAAATGTTTTGCGGTCGCTAGCGTCATCTGTTTTGCGAACATTTTTCAGTTTGAGATTTCTATCAACGAAGAAAAAAATCGTTACACATGTTTGGAGAGCGCGAACTAATAAATATTTGTTAAAAATATATGTATTTTGAACTTTCCGTTTATACATCCAATACTTCTAACACGAGGTTTACCTACTGGATGATCGGATATTTCTTGAACTAACTGTGTATACTACTGCGTCGTTATAAAATTACATACAAATATTCAGACAGCATAAACGTTTGCCTTTCTATTCCAACATTTACGAAAAGAGAAAAAGACACATACTTATTATCCCTAAGTTTTTAACAGTGAAAATAAATAACTCCACGGGCATATAAAAAAGTACTTGCGATAAAACTCAAGCGGTAATTGCGGTATAAATTTTCGTTGAAAATTGGTGCGAGTATAAGAGATCACAAATTTTTTATTTTGATGAAAAAGAAAAGAGTTAATTTTTCTATACACAGTAATAAATTTTTAATATCGCTAAAAATGGTCTCGCAAATACATTTTAGCGATGAGGTGAAAGACCTGTTTGTGCGTCGCATCCCCAACGTTAACGAAGAAGAACAGGAACACGCTGGGGACTTGTATCTTGTTTCAATTGCATCGTGCAATCGATCCGTCCCACGTACGAAGCAATTACATTCTATTATATCGCCGGGTCCCGACATTCTCGAGAAAATACGTCATCCGACCTAACAATAAATGCAGATAATCTGCCGAAGGCAATCCGCGACGCTGTTGATCCTCGCTGTATTTTTATTTCTTTTCCTTGCAGCGCGGAATCTTGTACAAAAAAAAAAAAAAAAAAAAAAAAAAACCAACGATATCACACAAAACTCTTTAAATTGTTCTCTCACGCGATTCTTCGATTTAACTGAGAAGCCAACCGAGACCTATTTCTCTTTTCAGATCGTGCCACCGAACACCCGCGGCGACTCGCGTAACTCGATCACAGCCGAGGAATTTCCTCGAGCGCGAGACTTCCTGCGCGTGTTCTTATTCCGATCCGATCTCGATTATTCGAGGCTAGGAGAGAGGAAGAGGGCGAAGTGCGCGAGAGCAGAGCCATCGATACGTATGTACCTGCATACGTTATGCGGAGTTTCGTGTACCCGCACGTACACACACACACACACATTCTATGTATGCGCGGAGACAGGACTTCCACAGGTTAGCCTCGGCCCACATTGGCATAACACTTTCACTGACGTAACACTTCAGTCTAAACTGTTGCGTTGCCGTACACGTATTTCTTCTCCTCCCCCTCCCTCCCTCTTTTCCTCTCCTCACTCTCTCTTTCTCTCTCTTGTCCCGGTCCTTCCCCATGATTGCCGCCAGCAAGAGCAATATACCATACACATCTGATACGTACGAGGTATCTCGTCATCTCACCCAATTCGCGCGCGAGATTTTTCTCTTTTTTTTTTGTCTGTCAAAGACAGACTTTCCGTTTCGTTCTTGCTACGGATGTTAATGATATGAAATTTCGTAATTTTATAATATCCGTAAGCATAGTTTCTGTTTCTTTTTAAAAGTGAACGGAGATGCGTGAAACGTCACGATCTTCGGAATGAAAATTCGTTTGTTTTTTCACATCGAGTTGTTTAATTGCGCGGTTTAACCGCTCGCACGAGAATTGTTATGTCATATTCTATACGACTAGATGTATTTTACCGTCGCGCAGAGTGCATTATTAATCGCGATGTTCTTATGTGACGGGACACGCGACTTGCCGATGGAAAATCCTGATTATTAGCATATTGCGGTCTGAGTAGCGCGAAGAAAACAAAAAACAAAACAAAACAAAACAAAAATTATCGAGGGTCAGGATTTTCCCGAGATGCCGAGTTATGAATTTCACTGATTTTTCCAAATCACGATGACTCGCCGTATTCGCGATCTACATATCGAGCGACTCGGCTATTCGAAAAGAAAAAAAAAAAAAGAAAAAAAAAACGAATCGGAGAGTCGTTCTCAATCAAGAAAAGAGTAAAGATAATTCACGCCGGTTATACACACCTGACCTACATTCCGTGACGGAGTCAATAATCGGAGAGGCCATTATACGGGGTGTATCAAAATCCGCGTGCCGTGTCCAAATCGATTGCTGGGAACCAAGATGGAAACGCAAGCACCCTAACACTCGATTGCGACGTCGATTGAGGCGTTGACAACTTTCGCGAGCTATACCTCTGAACGACTCTTCGAAAGTGTCGGGACTTTTCTATAACTCAAGCTGCCACAAATATACCCATAGGACGAACTAATTTCTCCCTTGCTTGTTTGAGAGAACGGAATCTTTACTTTTCGAAGGACACAGAGTTTTAAATATTAATGAAATATATATATATTTCTTATATTACACACACACAAATACGACACACAAAAATTTCACTCTACATTCATCGAATATTCGTTGGGGCGGAAATACTTTTGAAACACGCCACGTGCGGCATCTCGCAAGTGGCGGCACGATGAAATATTAATCGGAATGAAGAGATGTGCAATCGTGAAAAGTAATTGCGATACGCAGCAAGTAATTATAGCTATGATGGCGGAAGCGCGCTTATGAAAGCCACCTGCTTCTGTCGCCTGTGATCACGATCTATCTATCTATCGATCGATCGTTCGTTCGTTCGTTCGTTCGTTCGCTCCCACTAACTGTGTATATAACCGTAACCCAATTTCAAGACACACAACACAACAAACGTGTGCGTGTTTCTTTTACGCGGTGACTAGTGTATAAGGAAATTCCCGATCTCGCGCGACTCTTGCGAAACTATTTACCTGTCGGCTCGTGGAATATCATTGCGAGTTAGAGGTTCGAGTAAAGAGTGCTATATATTCACACGATAAACTTACTACAGTGCTTATTTAGAATAAAAAAAAAAAAAACTTAAAAAGCTTATCGAACTACTTTAATTTAAAAAAACTTTTATACTGAAGTTTAAAGAATGTTTCCTCGAGAACAAATCTCGAGAAGTTCGCACTAAGTTAAATATCGCTCCAATCAAACGTAAGTTTATGACAATTTTGATATATTTCAATATCGATTACCGCGCAAAGTTGTTTCCCAGATCTTGAAATTACTGTTAACGAGTGGCGCGTGTGGATTAAATTTAGGTTTAGATCCCCCGTCTGCCCCTCGAACATCATCCCCGCTCAAGCACGTACACGCTTTTAATTGCGAGGAGTACGTGCTTCTGGGAAGAGAAACGAAGAATCAGTCCTTGAGCATAACAAATTTTCTCTCCTCCCTCGTCCCCGTTTCCTGCGTGGTCTCTCTCCCCTGAGAAAGCAAGCAGGCAAAGAGTAACGACGACGAGTGTCTGTGAGAGACCGCATCGCGGAAACGGCAGTCTTCTTACTGAGAAAACACCAGGTCAGAAAAGTCTAGGGAAGACTACCACAACGATATAATGACGGCGACAACAACGATGACGATTACGATTACGACGATTACGGAGCGCGCTGCTGTTCGTGGGAATTAAGGTTACCACTACCACACACCAGCTCGTCCTTCGAACCTTAATTATTACTGAGGCGCACCGGCACGCACTGCTGTGGCACCGCGAGTTTTATTTTTAAACGAAAGAGAGAGAGAGAGAGAGAGAAGGGAAGAGAGGAAGAAAAGCCGAGTATCGACACAATGGACAAGCCTTGAAGACTTCCGTCTCGATCTACTTTGCGCGATCTGATAAACGCTTGTCTTTCGCGCGACATTTACTTCCACACGCGATTTTAATCGCCCGACAATCCATACTCGTGCGACCGTTTTATCGTCCCGAGAATTTTGAACATTTACATTTTAATATGACCTACACGATCAATATGCTCTAATATTCATTTAATACCGATATATCAAAACGGCCTTGAAAGGGAGGGGACCACAGATATATCTTATCGATGAGTGAGATTTTATCATTAAAGACACATTCCCTCGCTTAATACTTTTCTAGTTTTATAAATATCGCTCTCGAATAATGGTAGTCTATTTAAGAGCCAATTACTAGTCAGATAATGTCACAGTTTAAAGCATTGTAATCATAAATTGCAAAAATACATTGTAAGTGAAACACATTCGTAAGTAATTTGCGAAATAAATTTCTTTTTTCAAAATATTGTTTGTAAATGGTCGGTTTTCCTATAAAAAAAAAATTTTATAACGACATGTAGATAATATATTTCTATAACTTGTTACTAATCGCAAGCCGACGATTATTTCCTCGTTGCTCGCGGAGATAAGATGTGCTTTTGTTTGCACAACAAACGCGAAAAGATGTATCGCGGCGCGACGATGCAAAATGAAAATATTTTTCTCACATCGATCGTCTAATATCGTTATTTTCGATTGTGCATTTTTTTGCGTGCGAGAAACATTAATAAATTATTTTATTAATAAATAAATTTAAAAAACAAGTCAGAATACAATCTTACGAGACATCATCTGCGACCTTACACACGCGTTTCTTGTTTGCGTAAGTAAATAGAACAGATAGGTGAAATCTCGACAAAAATGTCGTTCTTATCAGTGCGCGATTAGCGTTTCTCACGAATTTCCGACGTGGTGTTTTCAAAGCGAGCAGGCGCGCCAGAGATTCGGCTTACGTCGATTTCAAGAATTTCTCAAACGCACGCCGGAAGGGGTGAGTCTTTGACAGTCGCCGAAAAAGGGGACTGCCGAGGAAGTGCATAATGTAAACAACCTCGGCTTTTAAAAAAAGAAAAAAAAGAGACGACACGCTACCGTGTGTACTCGTTAACGCGCCTTTAATCGTAACTGCTCCGTAGTTTTTCTCAACCCCATCTCAACGATCCACCTGCTCTCGTTCGTCAAAAATTAACGAGACACAAAAAAACGTCTAAACACCACACGTCAATGTGTATTTTCATACGTGACAGACCAGCGCTTTTTCATCGGCCGGTGAAATGTCAGTTTTTCGACTAGAACGATTTTTAATTTGTACAATTTTTCACATACGTGAAAAATTCGTGTAGGAACACACACGAGATCGACGGTATGTTCGATTTAAAGGTTAATACGAATTTTTTGTTAATTGCGATAATGTATCAAGCCTTATTTATTGTCCGCCCAAATGAATCTTCACTCGGCTCATCAATATTATTGCGATCTATTGCGACGCTGTAGCGTCGTCGACTTTCCTATTTTACGTAATACGCTACTCGATCACGACGCACGACGATTAAGTCAATTGCCCGTAGCCGATCGAAACAGCGCCGTTATCTGTCGCAACGCATCGCGACGGATATTGCGAATCGTGAATTTTGTTTTGTGGCAAAAAAAAAAAAAGAAATCTCTCGAAATAACGAAACGCGCATCTTCTCCAACTTCCTATGATAACGGAGATGTGTTTACGCAGAGACTGTTTGGCCGATTTTCAACAGGTGGTTCCTCGAGTTCGCCCGTTTGCATGACCGCGCTTGATACACGAAGCGGTTTTCAAGCTTGCGAACTTGTAAGGATTCGCAATCCGTCAGTTCGTTTGTTATCTGGTCTTGAAAACAAATCAGAACAACGATGTCACCTGAGTTTAAGTTGTATCGCGCGATGTACAATTTTATCAGAAATAAAAACAAAGCACACAATTTAATTCTTTACATCTCTATCTCTCAAATTAACCACCTAAATCGATCGACTTGATTTTTCTTCCGGTCAATTCGGCCTCTCTTTGCCATTTAAAATAAATCTGACATACATCCGCGTGCGAATTTGTCTTAAGGAAGGGTTTAATGCAGGTAATGCCGACGCGCGCATACGCACACGCGGCAAGAGGGGGAGAGCCATGACCTGATTGTGGAAAATGTCAACACTCTCGTTACGCGGCGGCTATGCACTATCACTGGCCGCGCGCAACGCATGCAGCATACATACTCTTGTGCGTATACGCGCCGGCTCTTAAAGTGGCCATCTTGAATTCACTTTCAAACGATACAACACGCAGCGGAGAAAAGAAGAGAAGGAAAGAGACACACACAAGTGCGCGGTTTGTGGCACCAGCGCGCGGCGTGTGGCAATACGAGGAAGCCGATTACCCAACCGACGCGGCCCCGAGATCCCTCCAAGCAGGACACGCGATTCCGTGTAACTCGCACCACGCCGCGCCGCTATGCTTCAATTTAGAAGTATATTTTTCCTGCAAAGCAAAGACCCACACCGGGGTCTTCGAGACACACACTTGAAAGATGTGAGAAATTCACGGAAATCGGATAGGATAAGTGTCTCACATGACCGTACAAGTACCACCGGCCAGAACATTTATTGAAGAAATAATTATAATCAAGTATATTTTATTATATATTATTATTTCTTTAACAAATGTCCGGCCATTGGTGATCGCACGTCCCATCACTGGGAACATTTATCTTATCATAACACTGTTCGAATTATTCGTTTTCGTCGGTTAATGTATTAATCGATAGAAAAAGTTTCCTGTCCGGCGATGCGAGCAATTTACATAAATGTGTAATTAATGCGAAATTATTAAGTCGCTACTGATGAACAGATACTACGCGGTGATGGTAGTTACTTGCTACTCGAGCGAATATTTTTCATTTAATCACTATCGCTCGCGAGATATCGTATCAACGGTTATCTGACACAGACTTCTTACAAGAGCGTGACAACTACTTGATATCGAAAAAGAAAAAAATAACAGATCGCAACATCGCGAGAACAATTTATTGTTTTACTCGCGTATAGGAGATGAAGGAGAGATCTCCTTTAGTAAAAGTTGGCAAGAAAGTTGCAGTATCGCGGCAGAAGATTCCAGCAAAAGTGTGGCAAGTGCAACGTCGCGTGGGATCTGTCGGAACACGCAAGCCGCGGCAGCTGCTGCGCGCAATAAAGTAACGCGGCGAAAGCCAGAAAAGCGTAAAAGGTCGAATGACGGGCAGAAAGTGGAATCGCTTGAAAACGAGTTATCAGCTCGATCAGGAGGGCGTTTGAAAGAGTGTAGCGCGGCGCCGCGGGCCGGGCAATTAGCATAGAATTACTTGGATCTTCCACTCTCTGTGTACTCTCTTTTAGATTCGCGATTATAATCCTCAAGCCCTCGTCCGTTTTCCCACGCGCGATTACTTAACACGTATATTATACTGCTTGACTTGGGGGATTACGATTCCGGTTGATAACAAAACCGCGAAAAGAATCATTTCTCGACGCTTCAGGGCGCTGATCGGACGTCGCGATTAAGCTACGTGTTCTCGCGCAACTGTATAATACGCGCGTTTTTCAAAACAAACAGAATTAATCGATCATGTGACGAGCGTGACGCGCGTTTCAAGTGACCGCGCAACAACGAGAGATACATATCGACGCAATACATCGTTGCTACACTTGTTCCGCTTAGGCAAGGAAGCGGAGAAAATCGGGATCTCAGTCGGGATCTATTTCCGTAAGGTCTCCCGTGCGCTAACAGAAACAGAAGAAGCCGCTCGCAGAAGGAGGGACAAGATTTATATGTTTGGAGAGGGTCAAGGAAGAACGAGGGGTAAGCGCGGACAAGTGCAGCGGAGGACAGATGGATGCAAGCGGCGGAAAAGGCGAGACGGTAGAATGATAATAGGGAGAGAACGCGCGGAGAGGGATGGATGTGCGCGAGACGCGCGCGTTATCGAGACGAATTCCATTCTCCGAATCTCTCCCGGACGCGACGAGGACACGCGTTTTGGAAGCGCGGGTATTCGCGGCATCCTGAATCCGAGAAAGCTATGAATCGGCGGAACCTAGAATCCGTCAATCCGAATCCTATTCCCGGGGAAAGGGAGAGAGAGGGGAGGAGCGGTGTAGAATCCGCAGGCGATAAGGGGAATCCGGGAGATTCGAGAAACTTCTGCCGCGCGCGTTTACAAATACAGAGAATAATCTCTATGAAAATTAGCAAAATCTCGCGGAACCTAAAATCTAAGAATATACTAAGAGGAAATGTTTAAATGTATCTAAGATTCAAAAAAAAAAAAGAGAGAGATATATAAAAGAATTCGAAACTGAGGACGTAACAGAAGCGAGAGTACAAACTTTACACGAAATTTCATCGATCCGAGCGTTTTTGTCGTCTCATCTCGATTGCAATCTAACAAATCGCGAAAGTCGTCTGAAGAAGCGTGCATGTTGCACCGCGAGTTGTTGGTCGCTCCACTAACGGAACGAGTCGAAAGTGAATTACATAGTTATTCGCGCGTTCCTAACGTTTATAATGCAGAGATTACTTTCTTTTGTCCTACTTTTGTTTTCACGAGCGACACGCTCGCGGCACGGCGACAATTTTTTTGTCGCCTCGGAAGGAGTTTCCGATTCGCGAGAGGAAAAGGAAAAAGTGACACAAGACGGGATAAATCGCGCGCTCGCGTGAAAATCCGTGCATCGCATCCGCTCGATCTAGCGTGTAATGGCGCGTCTCGCGTGAAAATTCGCTTTTTTTTGCGCGCGCGCGCGGCGTTACGCATCGCGTACTTGGTGAAAGTGATGCTTCGTGCGCCAAAGATACACACATCAGAAAACTGGTGTACGTACACCAGTGTTACATTATATGCGCTCGCTTTTCTCCCGCTCGCCTAACGAGTTCACTAGGTATCGCGAGACGCCGGATTGAAATCTGCCGGATAATACGGATAATACTTTAATAAGTTACAGCTAATTAATCTCTTTGCTTTTGCGTCTCGATTTGAAATGTGTAGTTTCGAGCTAAGTTTAGAACACATTCTTATTTACGTAAATTTTTATTTATTTATACTTCGAAAAAAAAAAACAAGAGAGAAATTTAATGTACTTTTCAAAATGTATTTGATATTTTTGCGAACATACTATTTGTACTAATGTACCTACGATTTTCGCATTTTCTTCGAGTGGTTTTTTTTTTTTCAATTAATCTGCATGACGAATATTTATGTAAAAGAACATTGTTTTTGTTTTCGTAATGTTTTTGCATGAAATTTATACAAATAACGTATCTTCCTATTGAAATCTTCTTATAATTTTTTTCCTTTGTAATCTTCTTATGCAATTTATAGGATTTAATGCCGAAATAAGACGCAATAATTTTTATTTTTTTCTTTATAAACTATGACGTTTTGATAACATACAATTTTATGTATGAATATAGTGTATTTATTAAAAAAATAAAAGTTGTTCTCTATAAAAACAAAATATATCCGCGACAAGTACTCGTCAAGTCATTGATCAAGCGTGAATTCACATTGCGGAGTAAAAGATTATGAATAGTGGAAGATACGTTGTATGCCGGCGCTACGCGTTTTGCGGGTTCTTATTGCAATTTTTAATATTTGTTAATAATATCGGAGCAAGAGCAGATTTCGAGCTGTATTTGTAATAGTTTTATTAGAAAGTTTCTTTTCTCACTTTCCAACCGCTTTCTAAAAATGTGAAAAGAACAACGATGAGCACCCACTTCAATTCGTGTTCTAACGGTTTGTAATTATTCGTCGCGGCCTGCGGTCAGAACAAAATTGCGAGGCGATACTCCGCCCTTCTCTCCTGTCAAAAGTCCGACAAAATCCACTTTGAGATCGATCCGTAAAAAAAAAAAAAAAAAAAAAAAAAAAAAAAAAAAAAGACTATATTTAATACGTACCCTTCTTTTCATTACCGTCTGCGCACGTCAACTTTGTTTCAATAGTTGAATAAATATTCAGTAGTAAAAAAAACCTTTTTCAAGAATTTTCAAATAAATAAACGAACATCAGTTTTCTGTGAAAATTAAATATTCAGAGTGACTAGCAAAAGGTCGTTTGCAAAAGAATATACTTGTATAAAGTTTAACACATGTGTGTATACACAAGTTGGTCGAGATGCGTCTTGACTTTATGTCGTTCGATACCCCTGAGAAACGTGCAAAAAGTCGTCAATTTTGCGGGACACGCGTTTGAAAACTCGTTTTTTCGCTCGTCGCGAAACTAAAATCGCGAAACAAGCGCAAAGCGCGCTGTGTTACGATACGATTGTAAATTGTAAGAATTGGGCCACCGCACGCATATACGACCGCACACGTCACCATTTGCGCGTGCACATTCGTATTTTTTTTTCTCGAGTCACTGTACGCGATTATCGCTAACGCGGATGTCGGCTCGCGTTAGCCTTGGCCGGTTTTCCTTTCAGCGGTGCGCGATTTCAAAAATTCCTGATACGAAAAGAAAACGACTTTACCGAAGTAACTCTATCGGCACACATCCGGATCGATCGGTTTCAGGTAAAGAAGTTCGCGCCACTTTACCGACAGAAGTCATGCTGAAAACCGCTTACTTTACCGACTGTATTTTTTCATAGTCGGTAATATAGAAATTCTGTACATTACATCCTCCTGTCGTTTCCAACTGTATCGACGTACAGTTAAGAAAGAAAGGCGAAAATCGGACTTTAGAACACTTACCCTTACCGGATTCAGTTTGGATGTTCTCCGTTTTGATGTCCGCCCTCGAGGCGTAAGGGATGCAGTTCAACGAGGATTGCGTCGATGGGGCTGCTAATTTTTCTGGATACAAAAAGTATAACATTCATATTATATACATATCATATACATCAAAACATACAACAGTTGTATCAAAACATATAATAGTTAAGGCACTGTATATTAATTACCTGCTAATATAGGATTAGCGGCTGCAATATTGTGCCTTTGTCGCTTGTAGGAGGAAGGGGTTGTCGTGGAGGTGGGTTGGCTAGCCTCGGCTTCGAGTTCTCGCAGAAAATCTAAGGGATCGAAGAGCTCCTCCCCTGTAACACCGGACATACCCGCACCCTCTTCCGCCGGCATATTTGATGCTGCCGTCGTTGCTACCAGAGCACTCAGTTCCATCGAAAATTCTACCGATTGGCCCGTGTTGCTCTGCTGGAAACAGAGAGAGAGAGAAGAAGAAATTAATAATATATATTCCTCCGTTTTAATATTCAAGATAAAAAATATATATATAAGTAATATGTATATAAACATAAATTTTAAATTTACTAAATAGACTGCTCTCTCACCTGAAGGCACTGGGTTAAATCCATCTTTCCGTCACTGTCATTGCACCAAAATAGGTCGTCGTCTATGAAGGGCATGTTTGATTCCTCCTTGGGTACGAGGGTGGAGGTTAATGTGATTGTTTGTGATACGGGGACCGGCATCGGGACCCGTACCCGGCGGCGGGGCCACTCTAGCCACCCCCGCTCCCTCTAACATCTAAAATCACCTCCGAATCTTCCTGCCTCTTTCGTCTACCGCTTATACTGCACCTCGGCTGTTGTTTCTATACGTGTTTTTATTCAACTAAAAAAAAAAATTCGATTGAACGAATTAGAAATACAATCACGTGCACATGTATAAATATTCAGTAATCAAATCACTTGATATACTCTATTTCAATATTTAGCACATTCATGCGTGCGCGCGCGTGTGTGTACGTATTTGTTATTACAACTCAAAGTTCACAAACAAAAATCAAAAAACTTACAACACTATAGGTATATAACATATTTTGCGGAAATGTAGACGTAACGTCGCGGATAAACATTTTTCTCCCGAGAAATCAACCTTCGGTACTTAAAACCTTATTAAAGCACGGAACGAGATCTTGTTATCTTGCAACAATTTCCGGTGCATCGGGGTGCGCACTTTCATTTAGATACTAACTTGAACTCAGTTAAAATGTAGCCTGATTATCATGTTACTTTCTCTGCGTATGTTCGCATGAGTCAACGTAATACTAACATGTAAAAAAAAAATAACATATAAGAGAAATACGGAACACTTTCGCTTCATATACAAACAAAATGTAAATTGTCATTCATGCGTTTCCCAAATTACAACAGAATTATTAATAAGCTTTTTTCTGTGTATGTGTGTGTGTGTGTGTGTGTGTAAAAAGAAATATTTAATTAGAAATGATAAAATATATATGCGGAGATTTACCGAAAAGAAGACGGAGAGGCTTTTGAACAAAACTCTGTTTCGAAAAAAGGCTGATTCTCGCTCGCGGAACCGCTCGTCGATGCGCAGCGAACGACGGTGATGATTCGTGGCTAATTCGAGTATTGCCGTCGTCTATTGAGAGAGGGGAATACGCGGGTGATACGCCGGTAATTTCCATGAAAGTGAAAACATCGAGCGAGAACTTTCTTTCTGGCTTCATAGCGCGCTGTTTCACTTCCTGTGCGCGTAACCTCACGTTTTCCCCGTCCTCCGCGCCGCCGCCGCCGTTACCGCCACTACCGCCGTTGCATTTCTATGCAGCCTCTACTCGTCGCGGCACTGCATTTACGTAACTCGCAGCCGCGAAAGAAAGTTTCCGCGAGAGAAGAGGTTAACATCCTCTTCTCTCATCATCATTATTTATCGTCGTAAGGACGAATCGACAAACCGAAGATCGAGACACTTTTAATCGAGCTGTTGCTTTATTTTTAAATTGGCATGTTTATCTTTTCCCGCCTTTTCGGTTGCCCTTCCCTCTCTTTCTCGCGCACTTTAGGAGCAGTTAGATGTCACAAAGTGCGAATGGAGCACAGTGCGCGCTTGTCACGTTTTGTTGTGTTACATATAGCGACTGTCATGGAAAAGAAAACGTATAGTTTAGTTTAAAATTGCAAAAGTATATAAAAGTGCGAGTAAAACGGACTAAACAAATGGCGGACGACAATAGCGAAACATCGGACGAGAGTTTGGACGTGACGAGTGAGAGATTCGACCCGCTGAAAGCTTTGTACTCGACCAAAGTGCTGAGATCGTTACCTTCTGCGCCTACGTACGACAACATTTCGAAATTCGAATCCGTTTTGAAGGGCATCAGCGGGTCGACGAAAGTGTGTATCACGACTCGCCATGTGTTCATGATGTCAGGTTCTAGTTTAAATTTATGTATGTTAAAAACTATCCGAGAATACAAATCGAACACGAATCGCAAAACATGTCTCTGAAATTATAGAAGATGCGATATCGCAATACAGAACTTGTAACTTAACCTAACTTAATCTCGAGTTTTCTCTCTCTCTCAAAGCCTACGGCATAGAGAAAATGTCTTCGAATGTAGTTTAAAATTTCTCAAATCCATGAAAACAGAAAAGTAGACTTTTTAAGAATTCCATAATTTTTAGAACTCTCAAAACAATCAGTCAGATTTGCAATGTTTGAAATTTCAGAGTAACAAATCGAACGAACCCGTGGCGGGACCCTCAAGACGACAAGTTTTACCGTATCAAGGTAAGAAGTATTTAGTTTGTCTTCATTGTTACGCGTGACTTTCGCACACTTCTCGAGAGATGGCGATCGCATGCAGCTTCACGCTTTTCCGGAGTTTCATTCATGTGAGTAGCATCCGTAGTTTTGTACTATATCGAATTTCAACTTGGTATTAGGATGCTAGCGAAGAATTGCACATCTCTGTTTGAGAAATCTTTTTTCCGCAATCACTCTATTGCTTTAATCAGTTTATAATTAGTAATTTTATTTTTATTATTACATTTTACTTCGATTGCTCAAATTTCACTTTCCGCACTTTCTGCAACGCACCGCGCGAATGCACAAGTGACGGAAACTTTTTTAAAATTGCAAATTCATCTGTTGTCAAAATTAAATCCGTTTTTTTACTACGTGCGAAGAATTCGCGAAACAATCACAGATTTCTAATCTCGCGTGACTTCAACTTCGAAATTTTCATTTGCAATGTCGTCTCCGCGTCTAATCGCTCGGACTCGCGTCATCTCTCAGCTTTCTTATATTCCAGATACGAGCGCACACACTTTATTTACGGCCTAACAAATACCACGAAGGTCGCCGCAACCGGCGGCTGCAACGCACCAGCAGCATTAGTAGTCGCGCGTGGAATTTGACCTCCGCAAAAGTGTGCGTCAACCGTTCCTCGCATGGTGAGACCCCGACCGTAGAGGCTCCCCATTGTTTCCTCTTCCACGGTTATCTTTTCTTCGCGCGTGTACATATTCGGTATCTACAGTGTCACGAGTACTCTCCCGCCCTAGAGAAAGAGAGAACCTCTTCCAGTTCTAGTGCACCGTGCGAGCATTGCGCAAAAATCGTTGCGGCGCGACTTCCGAAAGTCTTCTCGCGGCCTTGCAAATTCCAAGTCACAAATGTAGCTCTCTTTCGCTACCGATATCTATAGATTCACATATTAAAAAGAAGACTGATCTCAATGCAGTTTTTTTGCGCAAAAAAATTCTTTTTCGAGGAATTGTAAAAATGAGAGAAAAGTTTACACGTAGGTCGCAATCGAAGAATCGCAGCACAATTTCAAAAAGAAAACAAAAGAGATTTATTATTAAACTGACTCTTGTTGCATAAAAAGACTCTTACACACTTCCAGAAGACTAGGTGCTTTATGAAAAGATGTTCCGTCTCTTTGAAATAATAATTCTTTTTCCTCTTTCAATTCTTTATGAATATCGATCGCTGGTATTGCAAGAGATACAAAGAGAAATTTAAAGTAATACGCACAACAAAGTTAATTATATAATTATATGTACGTATTCGTAGAAAGACTATTTTTTACGTAAAATTCTCCGTAAATTCTCACGAATGTGTAAAGTGTATTTCCGCTTTAAAGTATAGTTTCAAGAGATACATAATATTTTCCTTTTTCACGTCGATATAAAAGTCATATTATTATTTTTTTTTTTTTTTTATTGCATCTGAAATAAACGCAAGAACTTTTAGAGATATAGTTCTCTTTTTCACCTCGATATAAAAGTCATATTATTTTTTTTTTTTATCGCATCTGAGAAATAAACGCAAGAACTTTCAGTCATTCACTTGGTTTTCTTAATAAGAAACTTTACGAAAAATAATTCTTCAGCGCGGAAGTAAAATTTGTGTGTAAAACCTCGCAGTTTTAATTCGTTAAATATATCTGTACTAGAAATAATAGTTCGATCCTGTGAGGATTCTACTCGTAGCATATCACCTTTTTCAAGAGGAAGAGAGGAAAGGAGAAGAAGGAAGAGTAATAATTGATGATTGCAATCACCGCGAATAGGTAGCACCCCGTCGAAATTGAGAGGCGAGGCAGCGGGGAAAAAGTGGTGTTCTAGACGCGTGTTCGCTCCTCGCGTGCACCTCCTCATCTCTCCCGTTCCTGCAACGCACCCGGGGGGGTATATATCTATTGGCCAGCGGCCAATTACACGAGGCAACCGATAAATCACAGCGGCGGGAAGAGGGGGAGGGGATCCCTGACCCAGTGCAGTTTTATATTTACCAACGACGTGTGGTACGTGGTGTGTGCACGGTCACGCGTGCTCTTCCCGTCTCTCTTTCTCTCTCTTTCTCTCTCTTTCTATTTTGCACGTTCTGCTGTTCGTCCATTCGTCCAGTTGCGTCTCTCACTTTATCTCTCCCGTTTCTTTCTCTCTCTCTCTTTCTCTCTCTCTCTCTCTCTCTCTCTCTCTCTCTCTCTCGTCCCTCTTTTCTCTCGCGAAGAGGTGGCGCAAAGAGAAGCAAAGGAAGCGAGCGACACAGAGAGATGCCCCTCTCTCTCTCAGGGATGGAGAGAGAAAGAAAGAGAGTGGTGCTGCGGTGGTTGTGCGATTGCACGAGTGAGCAAACCGAGAGGAGGGTGTATGTGTGTAAGAAAGAACGGGAGGATAGGGGGCAACGGTGTGTGTGTGTACGTGTACGTAGTGCGGCACTTGTTGCGCGCCCGGACATCGACCTCTTGCGCTCAACCCGAGGCTCCGCCGCGGTGCGCCTAGGGATGCTCATGATAATACGTCGATACTGTCCGAATGTCGATATACGCTATACGTGTATTCGCGTACACGTACTTTGCATCGACAATTAATTATCTCTCATTTCCACAACTATATATTAAAATTCACACTTTAAATATATAATTATAAGTAGCTCTACGTAATTGAACACTTTCAAATAAGAAAATAGATTGTTATTTGTCATCTGATAAAAACAAATGTTTATATCCACGTGTTTTGTATAGTTATAGAATATATTGAACAGAAATATATTAATACGAAACTCTTTTTCAAGTGTATTACGTCACAAGTGTCTTCTAATTGTTATTAAATTTGTTGTTCGTTGTACATCCGAACAAAATACGAAGCAACATCGATGTGTAATTTGCATTACATTTCTATGGAAAATATGCGATACTCGATTGCACTTTGAGCATCACTAACGTGTCGCGTCGGACTGGCTGGTTTCTCCTCCTCTCCGACCGACTCTCTCCCTCTCCTTTCCTCTCGGGCGAAAACTTAGCGGCGCAACCTCAAAAAGGTCGTTCGGCTTCCGGCGCTCTCGTTACGACCGTCTCTAAATCCGTGCACGCGGGAGAGGGAGCGACGAGAGAGAGAGCCGGCTGCGACGTCCGGCGTAGCGTGTCATGTTGCTGTCACGGCGCGTGTCTCGGCGCGTATTTCGGAGGTCGACGCTTCGCGAAGGAGCCGCGAAAGTTATCGCGCGACGTTATCGAAGCTGATCGGCGAACGCGCCCAGTAGGAAAAAGAGAGATAGATGGATGAATGACTAGATAAACGGAGAAAGAGAGAGAGAATATATGTGTATGTGTGTGTGTGTGTGTGTGTATGTGTGTATGTCTTGAGTTACTTGTTGCGCTCGGACATCGACCCCGCCACAGCCGGGCCTCTCCGTGCCGACTTCGGCCATCGAGCACGTTCCGCCGGAACCGCGATTTTTCTCAATTGTGGACACGCGTCGGCGAACGCGACTCCGACTATACAACAGCAGCGTGCGGACGGACCGCCTGGAGATTCATCGCACTTCACGGACACATACAGATACGCTCAGATGCGATGTTGTAGATCGACTGCAGTCTCTTTCTCGGCGTCATGTCACATATGCACGCCTATATATCGTCAAGTATTCGGACAGCTGTTTGATGTACATCCAAGACTCGCTCGAGAATTCAGGATGAACGCTCGAGCAATTTCGGAAGAAAAAAGAACAAGTTGTTGTGCGAGCGCACTGTAACTCCATTTTCGATCTCCCGCGATGTCTCTCTCGCGATTTATCGTGTAACGCACGATGTACGCGTGACGTGCGAAACTACGAGCAAAATGATCGAGAAAAAGCAAGAGACGCGAAGAAGAAGAAGAAGACTCTTTTATCTCGGAAAAGAGAATTTCGCTCTCTAACTTCAAGTCCGCCGTGAAGAACGCATACCTACTTATAATACACACACACATACATATTCGCATGCATACTCTCGCTTCTGGCACAAACACGATGCAAAGTAACGACGGCAGCCGTTCGCCTCGAGTAACGGAATACTCGTCGATGTTTTCTCCGCGATTCTCTCTCTTGCGCGCGGCATTGCGCAACATTTACGCGCGGCGCGACGCCACATCCTCTTTTTTTCTATTCCACTTGTCTTCTCGCGCTCTTTTTTTCCAGACCGAGCTCCTTCGCGTTAGCGCGAACGCTCGTCCCGGCTGATCGAATTTCGGTTAGATCCCCTTCGGTCTTTTCCGATTTCCGTGTGTGCCGCCGCAAAACACAACATTTCCGCTGCAAACCGACCCACCTAAGTCTGTGTGCTCCGCGCACCACCCGGTAGAATGGACGATCCAATTTCTCGGCATCTTGTGTACCTACACCACACGCCGTCGTGTGCCGACCTATCCCAACGTAAAACAGATGAGCGGATTATCGAGCACACGCTGAATCGGCATTACCGCCCTTTAAACTTTCTCACAACAGATTTAAAAAGTAGTTTTAATAGTATCATAATTTTTTCTTGACAATTTAATTGTTTATTTATTTTGCGTCTCATTTGAATTAAAGTAAGAAAAATTGTTGCGCTAATCGCGCACTGCACGGCCTTTCTTTTCTCGCTTTTCAATTATTTATCATTTATTCTTTCCAACACGTGCTGTTAAAAATTACAATTCTTTTTCCTCTTGTATTGTGTCTTTCTACTATTTGCGTGTAATACTATTTATATGTAATTTTCTATTTTCGCACGTTATTTTGCACGTTAAAAAACGCAACAGAAATTTGATCGACTCGTAACAAGGTTTAAAGGTCCGTGGCGAGATTCGATGGAGATCGTTCGGGATGCGGTTAGATTCCGCGAGTGCGAGGCTGCGCTCAGAAATGCGACCTGTTCTGTTGGTAAGACCGCGGGGAAAAAAAAAAAGATAAATAAATTGCCGTCGGTGTGTCTTACGATCGCGCGATAATTACGACTTACCGGATCACGTGAAAGCTAGTTTAATAGAACCGGTCGTAAAACGAGCGGCGCATGAGAAGAAGCGACATTACGTGTCAATTAGGGCAATCGCCGCCGCGTCGTCGTAAAGTCTCGAATGACGCTGATTTGTCAAAATAACATGTAGATTCGAAGCACGAATTCGTTGCATCAAGAATCGAATATTGGAAATCTAAGATTGATAGATAGCACGCCGCGCCAAGTAATGACTTCCACCTACTCTCGCATTCGCGCACTGTCCGGGTCCTCCTACGATAGAGAACGATTTCTCCTTTCTTCGGCTGAGAAAGACCGGCAAAGATTCGCTGCTGCGGTGAATTTCGAACAACCAACTAGTTTTTTTGAGCGCAACTCGTCAATAAGTACTTTATTATTTGCGATTTGTTTTAAAAATAATTGTTTTGATCGTTTCTGGCGTTTAATTGTGTTCGATTCGCACAAAAGTTGCAAAGAGTGTTACTCAGTTTTTTTTGTTCGTCTCAGGTTTTTATCAAAAGTACTCGAAAATCATTTTCTCTTTCTCTCTCTCTTTTCTTTTGTACACCCCATCTTGCCACCATAAAAAAAAAAAATCACCAAAGTGTCGAAATTGTCCACCAAAGAACAAGTTTCCGAATAATCGCGTGACCGTCGGTGACTTCCTCGGCCGTAAGGATCCTGCCGAGGAAAGAAACATCGGAGAGAGGAGGCAGAGAAAGGGAACCGCGAAGGGCCTCGTCGCAGAAGTAACAGTACCTATGGCTAGTTCGCGTAAAGCAAATCGCGGCGAACCAGCCAGCGCACTTCTCCATCTAACCAGTATACAGTATGCTCCCGAAGTCAGACGCTTTTCCTTATCTTAGAACAACTTTTTCGCCGTATATCCCGAGGAATTTCAAGTCAATTCTTCCTCAAAACGCTAATTTAATCGGATTCTGTATTTTCTCATGTAACACCAACCTTAAATCTCGTCTTCCGCAAAAAAAACATGTCTCAATTAATTAAAACTCTCGCAAGTAATTAAAATCCGAGAGAGATTCCATTCATTAATTTTCGTATCTGCGAAGTGTTTATGATCTTGGTTCGAATAATTTTATTTTCTTTAACGTAACGTCTAAATGTCAAATAGGATATTGTCGCGTAAAGCGGCGCGCGCTGCATCCTTAGATAGATATTCGCTACGAATACGTGCTAATAGCTACGGGACACCCTGTATAACCGAGTACAGCGTACGTAACGGCGGAGCGCGCGGCCGTGTGCGATCTCGCGGAAACGTATGCGACCGTGTGTACATATACATGCGCATGTGTGTGTGGTAGAAAGGTCTGGTAGCTGCTTGCTTGCTTCCTTGCTTGCTTGCTTGCTTGCTTGCTTGCTTGCTTGCTTGCTTGCTTGCTTGCCTGCTTGCTTGCTTGCTTGCCTGCCTGCTTGCTCGCTCGCTTGCTCGCTTGTTCGCTTGCTTGCCTGCTTGCCTGCCTGCCTGCCTGCTTGCCTGCTTGCCTGCCTGCCTGGCTCGGCTCTCGGGTGCGCTGCCCGACAGGACATTGAACCCAGCGCGACTCAACCTGGAGATCATCCGCGGGTACAAGCCGCTTCTCTCCCACCTCTCTCGCAAACTCTCCCGTCCGCCCTTCTTCCGCTGCCTCGTCTCGCGATATTTCGTTCGCCGTGCTCGACGGGGTACACGCAAGAGAGAGCCCCGCCCGCCCCTTTTCCCTCCCTCTCGCGAGCGGAACATTCTACGGGGCCGCCGTACCCACCTGCGACCCGGGCTTGCACCTCTCTTCTTTCTCCCGGTTCGGACTTGGACCGAACTGCTCCTTTGCGCGTATCGCGTCAACGTTTTTGCAGGTGAACATACACACGAGATACAGATAATGTTCGCGCTTTATTTTTTTTTGCTTGCTTCGCGTCGCGAATGATGACCGAGAGAAGTCGGAAAATCGCGCTCGCTTCTGCGACAAACGCAAAATTCGCAACATGTGTTCGGAAAAACAAAAAAGAAAACTCGAGATGTGTTCGAAGACAAGATCTTATCTTTCAATTGATATTTGGCAAAGAGATTAAAAAAAATTTGATTTGTAATATTAAAATATGTAAACGCGCAAATACCTTGGTGTTTGTCTCCTCCTTCGTTTCCTATGATGTAAAATTTCAAAAGTTTTATCGATAGCGCGACACGCGTTTTTTTTATTTTTTTAACAAAAAATTCTCGTCAGTTGTTTCTCACGATTATTCCGTGCACTTTCTCACAATAAAGACTTTTTATTGACTACCGTTCGAGAGAATTCCACTCTTCGTTCTTACTTGAAGATGGGAATCGCGTGTCGACACCGATAACACGTTTTGCCGAAATGTAACAGCGCAAGCCGAACGCAAAAGCAGGAAGAATCATCATACGTGTCGTAATAAATCATTAACATCAAATATTGATGGTTGACGTTTCCGAGCGGTGACGTCTGTCGCGTTTGTTGGGAAAACCGAGCTAGCCTTTGCGCAAGCGAAATCACAATAACAATTTTGAAAGCAGAAGACCTTCGTCTTCGTTTGGAGAAGAGCGAAGGACCTGCTGCTTCTTTCAAAATCGATGTTACGAGTGCGAAGGCCAATGCGCCTTAACATAACTCGGACTGCAAATCCAAGCGATGACCTTGCTTCGATGTTTCGCGACGAAGCCAAAATATTTTTGTGCGACGCAAATAACAATATATACACAACGCACAATACTTTCAGATTCATTCAATAATATACACCCGTTCCATAAGTATTCGAACATCTGCTACGCCCGTGACAGTTCGATCTGACTTATATTTTCCGTCGCTTTCGTTGTCATACTCGTCGTTCTCAAAAGGGAGCAATTTGATTTTTTTTTTTTTTAACCTCCTTCTTGTAAAATATATATGAATCGCACGTTTTGTTAATGTTTTTGTTTATGATGATGACATCGCCGATGATGATGTCACCGATGATACTTTAGTCGCGCATACATCAGAATATATATACTCTTTAATTTTCCAGTAATCGTTTTCAATAAAAAAAAAAAAAAAACAAGACGCAAACAAATAAGACGGTTTAAGGAACTAAACAAACTAATTGGATATCTTTGAACCTGTCTTAAATATCACAGTAGCATATTGTCGCACTGAAGTTGTGCGAATCACAAAAATTATTATACCGATAAAGAAAAATTATTTTTCACACAATTTTAATTAATCAGATTCATCTTAACACCAAACCCGAGTACTTTTAAAAGTACTTTAAATATCACGCGCTGGTCTTGGAGTTGTTTTAACTGCATTTTACGACGTCACGTCGATGAACTGTCAAATTGTTTCACACAGGTTTTAAAACTGCGACGCGGTCCGTGAACGATTGTCGTAAAGTGCGAACGTCTTCGTAAAAATTTTTTTTCGACTTGACGTTACGTGACGTAATGTGTATCGGACCTGACATATAGTGTGAATCTGACATTAAAGGGTTAACGAACGTGCAACGACGGACACCTTCCCGTGGCTCACCCTGCCCAGAGAAGGGACGGATAAAGTCACCGTTTCGCGTTTCTCCCCTCGCAACCGCGCGCGCGCGCGATTCTAACGGTTCCCTGTGCGCGCGGTTCACGCAAACGTGAACGTTCTCCGCGCCTATCTTCCGCACCGAAGAAAGATCGAAACGAGAGAAGTTCACGGAAGAAAAATCTAAAGTTGCAGGTGGACGCACTTATTTTTCTTTTTTCTTCTTCTTCGCTACTTCGTCTAACGAATTCTTCGACCGTCGTCGTCTCGTTGTTAGGTTTTTCCGGCAAGACACAATCGACAATTGCCAGAAGAGACTTGCAATTGGATCACACGATAGTGAAAGTGCACGCGGAAAGGAACAAAGAAAGGTGGAAAAGACCGAGCGGTCGCTACGGTGCCTTTAGGTGGATGAAAGTTATCGGAGAAAGCCAATTGGCACACCGTCGATCTCGTGCGCACTTGAGCTCTCTCGCTATGCACCGCTTCGTATACGGCGAGCTCGAAGCGCACACGGAGAAAATAAGTGCACTCACCGCGCAGCAGCGCGCCGAAGCTTTTACGTAACTTCGCGGCGTTCCTCTTTTCGCGCGACGACGACGACGACGACGACGACGGCGGCAGCAGCAGCAGCAGCGGCGCCGCCGCCGCCAGGGTCGGATCTATCGTTTCCAAGTTCTCTTTCGTGCTAGGGAAAAGTTTGCGCAACGCGCACGTTAAGAAGAAAAAATCGAAATGCATTCCTTCAGAAAAAAGATATATTAATAAGTAATACGAGTATTACGGCGGAATTTGTCTGATTGTTAATTCTGTTTACATGATTAACGCGTTCGGTACGATGCTACTGAAGTAAAAAACGAAGTCGTATTTTTCTCCACGTTTAGACAGATCTAATTTAACGAGAGTAAAATATCGCCGATCATTGTGTACAACTATGGACAACGACGACGACGACGACGAGGCTTTAAATGAGGCTTTTTCGTAGTCGCGTAAGATCTAAGCGGGAAAAAAAAGAGAAGAGTAACAACTCGGAAGAAACGACGATATTTACTATCGGTTCTCCGTTCCTCGCGCGTAAGGATGAACGATGATTTGTCGAGCGAGTCTCTCTCTCTCTCTCTCTCTCTCTCTCTCTCTCTCTCCACGAGAGAGTCGCATAAATTCTTATTAGCGCGGTGTTACGCTGCAACCGACTCGAATGCTTTCGATACTGCTTCCGATGTTACTTGTATAAGAAAACTTATCTCTGGTATACGCGGTGTATTATTTTTCTTTTGCTACAGTTATTTCGTCGGTTTGTATTTGTTATTTGTTAGGAACTTAATGCAAGTCACTTGATTATTCAAATTCGATGTCATCGAGGTAAACTCAAACGTGTCTACTATACCTATGTGTTTCGACGCATACTTTAGACATGTGAAACAAAACCTAATTTCTTAATCGCGAATCGTTGCTCATTTACTTTGCAGAACCAACGTCCAGTAGAAGACACAAACAATCGAAGAATGTGATCTCGAGGATGCAGAAGATCCTCGGTCCGTTAGGAATGCTCCACGGATGCATGGAAAACAAAATCCGAGTCAGGGTATGTTATCCAGCAATCTTTTTTTTCTAACCAAAATTTAACTTAAATTCTTTAATTTAATTTATTTAGAATTTTTTTCATTTTTAATCAAATTAAATTTATTTCGGTAAAAGTTTCGACACGTTTCTCGTTTCTCGTTATAATTTTTACGTAAAGGCACTTATCGCGTATTTTTTCTCTGTCTCTGTCTTTTGAGAAGTGTTTCGCGAGAAATTTGCCTCAAAACATTATGTACACATATATATTTTTGTTACACATAATGTGAAAGCAAAGCTTAGCATTTCTCTCGGTTTTCTATGACATTTCTCGATTTATTTTTGCCACGACTTATTAGAGAAAAAAAAATATCTTTCTCCTAATCCTTTGCCTCCTTTATCGACGAAAAAGCATCCTAAAAGCCGACCTCGCTTCTCGTCATTTTTTCTACGTCCCTTCGAACCCTTCCTTTTCCCTTCCTCCTCCCAGGGGGGCATTGTGCGTGCACGCATACACGGTTGACACACTTTCTCGCAGCTCGAGTGCCACATACACAAATCCCTCGAAGGGGGTGTTCGAAGGGCGTACAAGATCCACCCTTCGCCTAAGAACTGCGACTGAGGGAGGAAGGAAAAGCGTTCGGGTCAACACACGTAACCTAGCAACCGAACGGGGCGCCACTTCTACTTACGTTCCTGACGTACTATCGTTATGCGACAAACGATTCGACACGAGATGAGATCGCGCTTCAAGAGGGTCATATTGCAGCCCTAAAACTCGCTCCCTTAAAAACTGACTTTTCTGTCCAGAATTACGCAACACACAAACTCGCGAGGAAAAAAATTACGGCCAGCGACCCTTAAAAAATTAAGATTGTTCCCTCTAGAATGTAAATTTTATACGGAATATAAATGTTATAAATATAAATAACGCGCGTGATTGTGACGTGTGTTGATCCACTCGGCACTAAGAAATATCGTTCGCAATTATAATGAAGAAAACAAACTTTTCAAGCGCGAAACTCGCGCGCTTGAAAAACCGTAAAATCGCGATCGCGTGATGAACATACTGATAAGTCATCATCATACTTATCTAATCGCGCCGAGTGATTTCTCGCGGTTCTGATGTACGGCACCCAATACCTAATCACCGCTTTGCGCTAAGGCCAACTAATAATAGGACAACGAGACCGACGTAATAGAAAATAAAAGTCGAATTGACGTTAATTGGGCGGCTTCCTGCGGAAGTGCCATTGCGAAGTCGAACATCATCAACGAGGCAAATGGAGTTTCTGATTAGTCTCCTTCCGCGACTGAAACCGAACTTAAATTAATTGCATTTGTTAACTTTCATATCATCGATTCCTTCGAGCCTGTTTCATTCGCGTCGCGCCGCGATCGGACGGTAAGAAGATTTTAATCTTCCGCGGCCTTCGAACGCGCGGAAAGAAAATTTTATCTCAACCGATCGATCACTCTCTCGACCTTCGGCTACTCAAATTGCTAAGAAAAGCACGTATTTTTTCTCTATCGCGTATTTTCTAAGTATTTTCATGATTTTATCTCTTTTTCACGCGTCAAAAATCAAATGTCGCGACTCTACGTTATTCGCGCGAACTCACGCACATAAAATTTATTATTACGGAATCAGTTACGATTTCACGCGCAAGCACTTTTCCGGTCTGATTGAATCCCGTGTGTATCTTGTGTCTACGTTTCTATCGAATTGCTCTCGATATCTCATTGCCGCAACCTCTCGATCGCGACGAGATCCTTGGGATTTCTTTCCGCGGTCAAGATAATTCTGACACAAAAATCGCGCAAGATCGTTACAGTTTAGTAAAAATTCACAATGCACAGAAACATGTTTCCCGTATTTATCAATCAGCCATATGTGCAACAAAATTCACTAGTGAATACTTTTGAGGAGAAGAGAAAGAAATTATTTGTTTAAAAATGAAAACACGCGGAAGAGGGTTGTGCTCTCTCAACAAAACAAGGATTAGATTCCTCCGATCTTGAGCTCTCCCAGAATCGATTTCGACTAATTTGCAGACGTCGTTGACGCTCAATGACTCGCAGTGACACACACGGATACCGGAGCCTCGCAATTAGTTTTCATTGCGACAAAGCCGCCTGCACGTATGTTTGCGTGAAAAGACATTGAAGGGGGGAGCCTTGCCTTGTCGGCTTGCACTTCCGCGTATCAGGCCGCTATCTTGTCTCTCGCGGCCGTATCTATACGACAAACAACGCGTATTCTCGCGTACCCTCCCGAGATGCAATGTGTCATCGGTGTAATTATCGTTTCAGAGAAAAGCGCTTTTATATCTTCGGAAAATCCTTTGTCGTTTCAATCCTTATCCATGTATGCATAAGAGTAAGAGTAAGTTTACTTTGATATGTTTTTTTTACGTGTGATGACGAGAGAGAATCTACATTAATTCGCGCGCAATATTTGCATACGAATTTCCGCTATAAAAAGAAACGACGATAAGAAAAAATCAAATTACAATTAATTCACGCGACATTTTCGTTCGCGTAAATTCTAAAACGGAGACTTTATCGCACCGGTTAATTTGCTTTTATTTTTTTCTGTTAACAAGATGTAAGTAACTTGAGATAATGGCGAACTCGAGATAATGACAAATTCAAAGACTTGTATTTTTATATCGACACGATTGCCTGTACTTTTATTTCGATTTGAAATCTTGTCTGATAATCGAAAGTGAAGAAGGAGCACGCCGCGATCATTAAACGCGAATCACTTTACTCGGAAGAGAAGCAAATTGCGCTTTTAATATGTAAGGCGAGAGGCTCGTCGCTATCTCTAAAAGAAATAATCGAACTAATCTCTGTGTCGAAGGTTTACACCAGGAACGAGCGAGGCATAAGAGGACACGTGGAGGCATACGTGGCCGCTTTCGACAAACACTGGAACCTCGCACTCGAGGATTGCTTCGAGGTCTGGTCTCGCAAAATCCATAGGAAAGCGCCGGCTCTTGGTACGCGAAATTATTCTACTTGTCATTAGCGAATTTAAGTACTTGCGCGGTACACACGCAAGTATATATATCTCTATTTTTTCAAAAACTTTAGAACTCACGTACAGCGGTTTCTTTCGTTATTAATTATAACTTTTTTTTTTTTTTTTAACACACCACAATAATAATCCATCTCAGTGAATGTAAGTATATACATATAAAGTGTCATGTCAGTGAACGCATTAATCACGAACCGTCGGATTCGAAAGATTAAGTGAAACCGGCCGATCAATATTATTCTCGCCTCTTCGAGTGAGATTTACGCATCTCACGAGCAATGCGTCACAATCAGATCGCGAGGTTAATCGAATAATTGAACGATAAAAAATGATTACGAGTCTATATAATAAACACATATCTGATTTGCGAATAATTTTGTTATTTTAGTCATTAAATAAGAGAGTATTGTTTATCAAAAAATATAATTGTGATTATAACGCTTGTTTTTGAGAAGACTAGAATGACAAGGAAACAGACACGTGTCCGAATACTGACGCTATTTTGACCTTCGACATTTTTGCGACGCAATAACACGACAATAGGAAATGGCGCGGTCGTAAAGAAAAATTTATACGTGTTTTGCAATGGAGGTCCGATGTCTCTTGGGAAATTCTGTCTAAAATATTTATGTAATCGCCGCGCCTTCTGGAAAGTTTGACTAAAGCGCGCTAGACGCGTGCGCTTTCTCTGTCTGACAGGAAAACAGAATTTTAAGTCGCAACGACAGAAAATCGCGTGTGACTCTCTAATCCCATTTATATTAATATGTCTATTATCGTCCATCTATTAATATCTCTCTGTATTTGATTATGAATGACTTGTGGAGATTTTATGCATTTAACCTAACCTTTCATTTGTTTCCCTAATTATCTGGTTTCCTCGTTATAAAAATAGTCATCAAAAAACGCAGTCTTTCCGCAAGCCGATCAACAACTTTTTACCGCGCGCGCCGTTTGTTTTGAATAATAAATAGAATCCGATGTCATCGGTCGTTGATCAATCAAGTTGTGTTTTTATCTACACATACGATTCGATCGAGAGATAAATTTGATAATATTTTATTTTAATCTTGATTTCATATTTTTCTACAGCCGCTTTTTAATATTGAGAAAGAAAGAACAAGTTTACAAAATTGTACGCTACCTACACTACGTCGCATTTTGTTTTTGTTTTCTTTTTTCATTCTTTTGTGTAATATCATTACGTGTATTACGTGTATTATATATTATTCTTTTGCAATCTCTCGGCCGGACGAGAAGAAAAGCATCATATACATCGAAGCAAACCTGATTCCATTTTAATCCGTGCTATCTCCATTCCTCACACAGATCGATAGAGTTTAATGAACTCACCTCGAGTATATAACACGATCCATACGTCTTTATTTACACCGTACCGGTAAAAGGGCGGCAACTAAGTGGAGAGCAAAGAGAAAAGGGTCGTCCGTATCGCGCGCGCGAAAGGAGGATAATACATCCCACTAAGGTCGCCCGTCAGGAGCAAGGACCGACCTTGACTAACGTGTATAGTGGTTGCTGCGTTCGATACACGTTCGAGTCCCATGTGGCTCCTCTCCGCTTCCTTGCTTGTTTCTTTCCTCTCCTACCTCTTTCTCCGGTCCTCTTTTTCCTTCTCGCCTGTGCGCGATTTTATCTGTCCCTCTCTCTCTTTCTCTCTTTTTTAAGCAGCGATTCTCGCACCCAACATTTTTCTCTACGCTCCCTAACGATTTTTCTCTCCCCTCCATTTTCCTCGCCACGTGCCTTCCAACATTTGTATCTTTCTTTCTCTCTCTCTTTCTCCCTCTCTCTGTCTTTTCATTCATCCGACTGTCTCAAACACACGACCGAAGGATATAACGATCTCATGTTAAGAATCTCTGAAACTTTTTTTTTCGTAAACATTGTTGTCCTTAAAGCGATATATGTGGATCATTCGAGTTCAGATATATAACGTTACATCTCTTTTTTTTAGGAAAAGATTTTCCCTTGAATATTGAAGAATAATTTATTCTTTACTTAACAATTTAAACACAATTTACCCTTTCGAAGAAGAAAAAATTAACCACCGAGAATGTTGCGCACGTGGCACGGAACTTTGCTCCTTCCCTCTCTCCTCAGTCATTGTTTATAGCGGTCTAAAATGCCACTCCGTAGGCGGGCACTCTTTTTTCCTTCTTTTTTCTCTTTCTCTCTTTTTCTCTCTCTTTCTGTCTCTCTTTTTCTCTTTTTCTTTCGGCGCGTCGAGTTCAGGGTTAGTTGGCCTACTGACGTACTTCGGGATGTATCATGAGGGGTCGCGAGGTCGTTGATACAAGGCTGGAGGGGAAGGGCAGAGGAACCACCGACCTTGAAGAACGACTCGCGAGATCGATGCCGACTCGTCTACACGTGTCCTGTTCGTTCGTGCCTTCTCGCTCCCTTCGCGCGTCCTCCCTTCCTTCGTGGCCCTGTCGTTTACTCCCGCCCTTCTCCCCGCGCGACCCTGGCGCACTTCTACGTGCGGACGCGACACGTGCTGACACATAAACAACAGATTTTTCTCTGTGACCTCGGACGTTTTCTTTTTCCGAGATTTCGTCCGCACACGATAACACGCCTCCTCGAGTGATTCAACATTTGACGATATCTATCTCAAGTTTTATTTCACAAACGGAATAATGTCTTCGGAATAAAAACAATTTAACGCATCAACGTTTTTCGAATATGAGTCAGTTTTGTCTTCCGACCTACAAGAATACAGCCTACGTATCCATTTGTCTTATCTTTAATACTTTGCTCACATCTTACCGATGTTTTTACCAATTGAAAAAAAATGACGGTCACTTCACAAAAATCACGTCACCTTGGCAAACGAGCAGAGTTATTTACATTTGAATGTCTATTCGTACGTAAAAAGCTTTAAGTACTCACGCACGCGGACGCATACACATTCCGTCGGTTAAACAATAGCGAGCGTATATCGGAAGAGAAGAATGTTTTCGCAAAGACTCTGACATAGCAATTTCGATGCAGGTTATACTAATGCAATAAGGGTAGCGACGAAACAGGACGTCCCTAGGGTAATGGTGAAGAAGATCGAGAGAAAGACTGAGACCTTGGAGAGACACGTGCCGCAAATGCTACTGAGGGGAGAACAGATCGCTATAATCGTCAAAATCAATTGACGTTCTGTTTATTATTCTCACGGACGGTTTCACGCAGCCACGTTCGAATTCTGCAGTCAACGGAAAAGTGACGCTTTTCCCATCTTACATTAATATTACACGTATTTATATATCAATATATATACATATAAATTTATATTGTTATATACGTTTTTTCTCTTCTCGTTGACGTATTCTGTATGATTATATTATTGTTTTAAATAAAAATACGGTAGAATTTTTCACAAACACGAATAGTACAAATTGCTAGCTCTAATCCCTTCTTTTTTCTCCCGTGCAATGTCCTTCTGCTATATAATTACTTTTCAGCGACTGGTCGCTGAAAAATAGACGAATATAAACGCCGTGTTATGTTGGCGTCGAAACATCTCGCGCCCCTGAAATTATACGGGCAATCGAAACTCTCGGAGGTCGCCGAGACTTTCTCGCGCAACGACTTCTCCGGGCGATAAAACGAGAAACAAAACAAAAAAGAAAAAAAAAAAAAAAAAAAAAAGAAAAAAAAAAAAAAAGCCGTGGCCTTCGAATCGCGCGTACGTTACGAGCGATTATGGAAATGCGAACGGAGAAGGAAGGTATAAAGACTCCCGCCAACGGAGATTCTGATCCGTTGAACGAGGAAGTCGAGAGAGAAGGCGGCGAAGAAAGTTAATTTCGCGATTGTCGCCGTTCGTTCCGCTGTGGACTGGCTCATAGCTCCGCGGACTGGTTTTTCCTTTCTAGCACTCGCGTCGCCCCCTCGTAAATGTCTCTCTTTCTCTCCTCCTTCCCTTCTCGGACGAGACGCGGAATGCGTGTTGCAAGGAATAAGAAAGTCTCGATGTTGATTACGGTACCGGAGCGGCGCGCACCGCTTCGGGTCGGTGTCCGCCTGGAAACGAACGCTACGTAGACGATTATTAACGCCTTCGCGATCGGTCATTAGCAATTAGCGAGAAGATATCGGTGCCGATGTTTCGCGAATTAATTTCGCGTTAGTTAGATTGCGTCTCGTAATTTTCCGGCTCATTTTCTCGGTAAGGTGTGCTTCGTTTCTGAACTAATTGCCGCGCGCGAAAATAAATTCAAAAACTGTGTTTCTTGCGCGAACGACCAGCAAGAAACAATCTCTGTATCAATCTCTGTACTTACGATACAAAATTTTATGATGCAAAATTTCACAAATATCAATATTCTTTATCTCAATACAAATTTTTGTCAATTGAGTTTCATCCTACGTGTCTGTACGATAGTAGTAATGCGTCGAATTTGCTAAGAACACGTCGACCGTGTGCGCGCGAACCACACACGCCATATCGCGCTATTCTTTCATATAATTGCGTCTCACGCAATCATTGCGCGGCACCATTAATTTTCGTACCGTACCCTCTTTTCCGCAAAGAGAGGAAGAAAGAAGAGCATGTCGCGGCGTATTGAAGACGCCGGTGTGCATCTCTCACGCGAGACCGTTGCATTTCCTCGTTGCTCGGAGCCATCGCTCTGTATGTCCGATTATTGTTCTGAAATCGTGATTTTTCTGCGCGCGCCTTCGTCGTTTCTGCGCCGAGGAAAAGTGCATTTCGTCGAGGGGAAGGGGGAAGCTCACGGTGAAAGCACCGGACCCTCTTCTTAGATCGCGAGCTGTCAGGAGAACGAACCGCGCGCTCCCGGGGGGGGCCTCTCACTTTCGCTCTCCGGAGAAAGTCTGACCCGTCTCACACCCTCTCTCCTCTCCTCTCTCTGGCTTTACCTTTCGCGGTCTCCCTCACATCTCTATGTAAAAGCCACGCTCGTCATCGCGCTCGCTTTGACGATTAGAACCACGGTGCACTCGCTGTTGCGAGTTCGTCCCCCTTCCTCCCTTCTTCTCTTTTACCCCTTCCGGCCTCTTCGCTTCTCCGCGCGCCTCCCGCTTCACCGCCGCCTCCCTCTCCCCCGCCGACCCGAACATCCCGCATCCGTGACGCATTTCTTCTACGGTGTGCTCTCGCGATCCGACAGGGGTTAATGCACTCCTAGAGCAAACCATAACCTTAGCCGAGAGAGAGAGAGAGAGAGAGAGAGAGAGAGAGAGTGAGAGAAGCGCGGGAATCGCACTGCCAACGACCAAGTCTCTGGCGGTATGTTTATGGAGGATTGACGCCGTAATTCAATGTGTGGTTTCTTTTTTTCGTATACACATTTGTCGTGCAAATTTGGCCTTTTCAGTCTCGATTTTACTCAAACTTCCAATCTGTGTATTTCCGACGTGCTTATTCATACACAAATTCTCATTCTGTACTTCAAATCATCTAATCTAAGATAAAAATTGATATTCAATTAAGTGATAATGGCGTACGATTTTCTATTGCGACGGAATAAAAACCTTTCGATTTGAATCGAACGATACGTCGCTCTATTATCCAACGATCTCGAAACGGTCTTTTTGTTTCTTTTTTTTACGACACACGCGCTCTACGATAAGCCTGAGATAATTTTCTCATTGTCTCACACTGTCGAAAACGTTAATTAACTTGAAACAACTCGCGTAGCGAATGAGTATCCGCGCAGCGTGGAGATCGAGTTTACTCTTGACTTCCAAAATCTTCGGAACGGCAAGTTTTTCGTCGGGCGCGAATGACGACGAAAGGAAGAACAGACACGACGATTCTTCCTTCTCGCGCGAGAATGACCGTTCGTATCAAGGGAAAGTATCTTAGAAACTTACGCGCGATTATCATACAGCCGTGTCGTGATCGGACACCAAAGGAGGTTCTCGGTGGAAAATGTGAAACGGCGTCGAGAGATACGCGATTAAGATTCGCGGATGGGGACCTTGGCGCGTATTGTCCGTGCGCGCGATAATTGGCCGCGGTTTTGTATGCGTGCTCCTTCGGCAGACAGAATAGTTTATCTCGTCTATCTCTTTCGTCTTCTCTCTTTTCTCTCTCTCTCTCTTTCTTTGTCGCACTAGAGACGCGATAGACTCCACGCAGAGGTAGAACGTCGCGGTCCAGGGCCGACGAGCGAGCGCCTTGGAGGCGTAATGACGATCGTAGAAACTCTCGAGGCCGGTCCACAGAGTTTCGCGAGAGATACAATACAGAAATGACTCGGAAAATAATATCTCTTTGTCAGGAAAAATATGATAAAAATGATTGGATTACTTCTAAACTCCGAGTCGACAATTCGATCAATAATATGTGTTCGATCCTGTCAAAGGAATCTTATATTTACGTATTTACGTATGTGTGCGCGATCGGCGATTTGTACATGATTTGCCTTTTTGCGTTCGTAATTAAAGATATTAATAAGAGTGTCGAGAGGAAGGGAGAAAGAAAAGAGAAGACGTATTTGTAAGAATTGAAAATCACCTGACTCGAAACGGCTATGTTGTTTTCGCTTTCGTGGAAAAGCGTGTCGCGATAGCTGCGGACCTGGGAGGTCGCGACGCGGTGAGATTAATCGAACCGATAGGCAACGGCGCGGAAAATTTTAAATCATGTTGTCCTCGAATTTGTGCGATAATGGGCATTATCGCGTGCGTCGCAGCGTGGACCAGAGCGGAATAACATCACTCGCTCGGTAATAATCCTTCGACGTCGTTTTATGAAGAAATCCGAACGATGCGCTCGTCGCGAACGCACGTAACGACGTTACGCGAGATACGATCGCGAATGATTGCGTGTGTTCGCGATAACGAGTACATCGCGTGTAATAATAACGCACGCGTTTTAACCGTGCGATTATAGCCATCTGCACGCGACTTCTCTCCGCCCCCGCCGAATAAAAGAAAAGATATATTTCTCGGCAAATAAGACGCTATCTCCGACTCGAAAATTAATTTGCAACAATGTGCAAAAAACTATGCAGGATGAAACAACATGTATACTTTAACAGAATATTCCAAGCCACCGTTCTTCTTGAGAATTTTAAGATCTCTTCTGTGTTTCTTACACAATCATGAATGTTATTTTTCTTTTTTTTAATTTTTTGCAATGCAACTGTTGCGATGTTCGTGCGAGATCTCAATGACGCGCAATCGGACGCGAACTTGCGCTCCGCGCGAAGTATTGAAAAGAACCGCTCGAACGTCCCTGACGAGGTGGGAATGTTGAGTTCACCGCGAATAGTATGTTAGCTGTCGCGAACGCGCGATTCGCACTTCCTAGTCGAGGCTCGTACGCACTTCTGAGTATGTGTATGTGTGTGTAAATATATAACTTAAGCGCACGCATCTCGCATCTCGTGTGTGTATAAAACTAACAATAATAATAAGGTTGAGTCATACGCGTCAGAGACCTTCGGGAGCGAAGAAGGGCCTTGATTCGTGCCCCGGGCAAGGCGAGGATCTCCGACTCGTTTGCTCGAACGTGAGTGACCTTCTTCTCGAATTCAACGTCCTTTTTCGGAATCGCGATACGAATCACGGAAGATTTTGTGGACCATCATTTGGGTAATATATCCCGCAAGAACTCAAAATCTTCCCTTTTATGATGCGCAAAAGAGACGACATTTATCGTCAAAGGAGCAGAGAACGCTGGTTTAAAAATATAAAACAAAAGAGACGTAGATGTGTGTGTAATGATAAATAATAAATAGTTAAAATGTTGATAAAGCCTTGAGGTCTTCTGTAACGGCGACTCTCGAGACGTGCGCTCTAGGAAATGTTTGTGAATCGCAAACAGTGAATAAACACACTCGAGGAAAAGAGAGAGAGAGAGAGAGATGCGTTTGTACAAAAATGTACGGAAACAAAGAGAGATAATGAATAGGCATTTGCACTGAGTAATGTCGTGGGAGACAAAAACCGAGCGAATTCCAGGCCATGGATTTTAACAGATGACGACAGTCCTTGGTTTCTAGCGTGATTACTGATTTTTTACGCGTGATGTCTGCATATATATCTCTCTTTCTTCTCTCCTTTTCCGAGATTCACTTTACGAAAAAGCAATTTTGCAAAGTTTCTATAAGAGCGCAACGCTATTTGCGGCGCGCGAACGCCAAAAAGAATGTCTACAAAAGAATATGTGCGTAATTTATTCTGTCGAAGTCTTTCTCTCTAATTGAATTGTAGAAGCATGTTTAAAAAAGATTATTATGAGGTCGTGTGGATTATATTTCGATCGTGTTGAAACGCTCCGCGGTGTCGACCAGTAAGATTATTAATCGCGAGAAAAATTTCTTTCTCGCTCTCTGTCTCTCTCCCTCGAGATCGCGATGTATTATTTTTGAATGTGTCTATGCGCGCACAATCGAGAATAGTACGCTTAATCACTATGACAAAGCAAGCGACTTTCTTGAAGGCGACGGTCGCTTTTCAATGCGTTCGATGGACTTCAATAACGGCGATGCTGTAAGGACGCGCGTTTTGCAATCTGCGTCTCCTCGACGGAGGCTGACAATTCTGTGCGTTGAAATCCGCGACCGTCATGCTCATTCCCGAGACTGTTGACTAGAGCACTAACGTATATAGATAGAACATAATCTATCATACCAGAATTTTATACCCCGGAGCTATTTATGTATAAAAATAATATTTAAATTATATACATAAGAATAACAAGATAAATTGTTTTTCTCGCAATAGGTTTTTTAAATTTAGGAGTAAAAAGGAGATTGTTATGTGAGTCCAACATCCAAGCATCCAATATGGATTTTTGAATTTAATTCAAAACTTAATGTTTTAATTTAAAAAAAAATTTTGCATGGACATCCAGCGCTTGGCTCTTGCTTTGTCTTATCATTTCTCTCATATACAGTTGAATACGAAGAGTGCCGACCTACGAGAGCTTACTAAGAGAGAGAGTGTATGATTTATACAATTATATTATTTTTCACACACTTGTGAAAATTTGTCTACGCTTGTGTAAATTAATTTTCAAAATTTATCCACTCACTCGTTGTGCAAACAACGCGAATCAAGTGAGAAAGTAAATCGACGAATTCAATTATCGCGAGCCGCAAGAGTCTACGTCGATCACTATTGCAGTTACGCATCCGAAATCTCTCGGCTGATCAATCTTACTCAAGCGCCGCGTCCATCGCATTGATTAGATGAAACTCTGATTCATCGATTCGAGATAGCTAATAATTAATATCAGGTTTTCTATTATCCTCGCAATCGTTTATCGCTCACTTTGTAATAAGCACAAAATAGATATATTCGAAAAAAAATCAGATACATTTTTCGTAATTTAATATAACTGTAGTAAATATTTTTCTTATTATGCATATTTCTAATGCCGATGCCAAGTTTACAACCGGTTTTGTATGAAGAATCAATAGTCCTCGCGATTTATCAGTAGGCATTGATGTTTCGAGGCAAGTTCGGGACTCGATAACGACTTTAACTCAATTATTAGTCCTATCGTAAAGAGGAAAGACCGGATCCAAAAAAAAAAAGAAAATGAAGGTTTAAAGAGTCTTCGAACGAGACAAAACTGTTTTTCTTATTTATGTCGCGTCACGATATATACTTAATATATTTAGATTAATCAAGTTTCTTTCTGATCCCTTTTAATAGCATTTTGTGAATTTTCGTGTCAATGTTATTATTATCAACGCGCTAACAATCTATCGTTAGATCGTTACACACTCAGTTTTTTTTTCTTGACGTCTATTATGTATCAATTCCACACATATCTTCATTTTGCGCTTGCAGGAACGTCAATTTGCATGCGGTGATTGATTATTGTAAATAAAGTTATCTTGTTGTATTTCTCTCATTTTTCTCTCTAATCAATTATTTAAATTAACTCGCAATCACCTTTGAAATTTAAATCAGTACTACTGCGTTTTTAACCTTTATATGTTATATTGGATTTTTTTATATCATATTCAGAAACATTATCTTAAATAAATGAGAACGTGCAAAAGACAACGTACTGGTCGTACGTTTGTTTGAAAATAACGCCTTTGTCACTCGACGCACGATGTTAATTAACCTCGAATTAATTAATCTCGAATTTCGCAAATATTTGTGCAAATACGTGTGACGATATTTCGACTCCAACGTCATAAAACGCGAGAAATCCGTAACAATAATTGGACGAACAAGCGATTTCGATTTCGCGCGTTTCAAAAAAAAAAAATAAAAATAAGCGAATCCAAGGTAAGTTCAAGGCGGCGACTAATTGTTTAATTCTTGCAACAATAACACTTCGATTCAGCATAAAATTTTGCGCGCCTCGATATTTAAACAAAACGCGAGCAAGTTTGAAGCGTGACAAAAACAAACTGCAATCAAACTTCGAAAAAACAACGGAAGATAATTGTGAAATTTTCTCGCTATAATATTATGAATTCTTAGCGAGTGAAAAAAAAAGAACTTCAGGACTTTGAGTTTGATGCATTTGACGCGATATATCGATAAAACTCGAAAAACACAAAATATCTCAAAATCTGTTATCAAAGATCTAAAAGATCAATGATAAATAATTAAATACATATGCCGTATTTTTTTCTTTTAAAAAGCTAAATCTTCTTGCGTACAAGTGAGCAATTTTTTTCAAAGGACACAAGCTTTGCTCACGCAAACATACTTATAACTTGTTTTGCACGTGCATTAAAATCGATCATTTGTCCCTGTCTTGTGCCGTAAGCGTATATCGACAAGTAGACGCGACGCACATTGTTGCAAATGAGTTACAGTCGAAGTCAGTCATAAATCACGTTCGTGAAGAAACAGTATCCGCACGCCGAGTAAAAGGCACTCCAAATTTCTCTCTCTCTCTCTCTCTCTCTCTCTCTCTCTTTTCCCCTTCCAGCAGATTATTCAAGATTAGTTCATAGATGATGAAAGCAAATATTATGATTTATTGCGCAAAAACCGTTTAATTTGCAAATAAACTCTGTGTTATTACTACAGAGTTCAGTTGCAGCATAAAAAAACCCTCAGAACAAAAAAATCATCTGACTACATTTGTCTTCTGATAGTTCTCGTGTCATTATATCATTTCACTGCATATATTGCGTAAACGTGTGAATTTCAACATCTCCTCGAGAAAGCTATAGACATTTCTATATTGGCGTGTTGTGTCGATCATCGCGTTAAAAACGCGACGCGCCTAGCTCCATATCATCTTATTCTATGTACGATAATGGGCTTCCGCATTAACGACTTGCATTAACAATATTATGTTACTCGTAAACGAAATCTCTTTTTCTCCTCCTCGGTCCCGATCAACAGAACAGCCGAAATGAGATCGGAGTTGGTACAAAAAAAAACTTTCTCCGCTCTGGTCCTTGACCATGACCGCGTTTTCCATGGTCCTCTGGGCGATCCGCGCGCAGAACCATGTCGCTGCGACCGCGTTGCGTCACGCAGGGCACGCGCCCTTTGCGCTTGATTACGTCTAGCCGATTCCTCTCTCTGCACGTTGACCCTCAAGCAGCACTGCGGATATTCGGCGGAGCCGAATGAAAGAGAACGGGGAGACGGAGGAGAGAACTTCCGAGAGAAGAGAGTAGCGCGAGAGTCAAGGTCCCGGCCTAATTCAGGTTCGTAGACCCGCGCAGACCCGAAGAGGATAGGTCACACACATGTACATACACACACGTCGCTTTCCGTCTCTCTCTTTCTCTTTGCCTCTTCGTAAGGTCATTTACTTTTACCAGCAACCTTCTTCAAGGTTCGAAGCTCGTTCCTCTCCTGACGTCCTTACGTCTTCAGGGATCGAGCAGGTGCGCGAACGCGCGTGGCTGGCCCATATTTCCAAATGCTCTTTGCACGATTAATCTTTGTCAATTGATCCTTGAGAAATTTCGAAAATGCAATTTTACAAGCGTTGTTCTTAACGTAGAATGTTACGTTGAAATTATTTTCTTTTTTGTTATTTTAATCTTTGCACGCAGTGCAAAGAATAAAAAAAAAATACACGTGTATTCTGGCGTTTATTCGTCGTACGTGAAATTGCACTTGCAAATTAGCTAGAGTTGTTTGTTGATCTCATTGGCGAAACAGGAATTACGAAATAAAGAAGTTGCATGAAATCACAGCAGTCTCGCGTATAAAAATAATTCAATTAAGTATCTTCTGACTTCTCGCGCGCACACGCGTATTTTGTTGTCGGAGAATTGAGAAAACGCAACATATGATAAATCGCTATAGAACCGCGAATATATAAATGCGAGAAATTCTATTTTGACTTGGGTGAAGAGATAAACACGCGGTCCACGTGGTGCGTGGCGCGCTCAGGGACGGTGGACGCGCGAATACACATACACACACACACACACACACA